>APFE031401060.1:7917-49900 GCA_000404065.3 Pinus taeda
TTTCAGGATTGGGGGGTTGCAATGTTTCCATTGGATTTTATCATGTACTAGGGTATGGAACTTGTATTTAATCAAGAGAACCAAGCCCTCTATGCAAGGGAGACTCCCAATAATGAAGAGCATGTAGGGTACTAGGGTATGAAATTTGTATTTGATCAAGAGCACTAAGGTCATTCGACTATGTAGGAGGAGACTCCCAATCAAGCATGAGACAAGAAATTAGAAATTTCTCGTGGCTGATTTTGGATATTTCTATTTTCATTGTGTGATCATTCATGAGTAAATGTGATGTAAATTTAGAGATTATAGTTTATGCATTGACAATTGACAATTTTATCATAATGTAATAAATTAGAATGTATCATATATGCTTTATGATTGCACATATTTCTTAAGTGTCCTAATATATATATATATATTCGCGTTTCCCCGTTTCCAAAATTTGGGGAGGTTGCGTTTCATATCGCTTCCTGTTTCGGAAAGTTTTCATAATGTTGACTGTAGAATTTGAGTTTTGATTTAGTGGAACTCCAAACCTTGTTTATAAGAATTTGTTTAGAAAATGTTTCCTTGGATTTGATCAAGTTTGATTCGGTGGTTAATATTATAGTCATAATAAAATATTAGGATGTCGCTTGTTCAAAAGTATTTTTATTGGATATTTATCATCATTTTCATCTCTTGAGATATAACAGGGTTTGCAATTAGTGTTGGTGAATTGGTCATCACTATCTTTGTTAGGTGAACTTCACTATTGTCATTAGGTGTAATGTTGGAATATAATGACCATTGTTAACTTTGTAAATAAAGTTAAGTGGCACGTTTATGTAGAAAGTAAAAGTTATAATAACTTACTAAGTTAAGTGAATAAAGTTGAAAGGGTAATTATGCTATTAAAAGGGCTAAGACATTCTCCCTTAAGTTGTGGGAGTGATGGTTATTATGTCCAAATAGTGTTCTATAATTAAAATTATCTCACATTGTGCATCATTCTCACATCATTATTATTTTTGTGTTCTATCATCGTATTAAAGCATTATTGAATTTGGCGCCTATGAAATCGGAGACCAAGGATAGAGGCTTAAAAAGAGAATATGCTTTTAACACCACAAGAGCCAAGGAGACAAAGTAAAGAAGATATGTGCGTGTGATGAGGCAAAGAAAAGCAAGGTGGAAGACACATGGATTCAAAGTATTGCTAATTTCATGAGAATATTCGAAACATCGTGATATCTCATGATATTTTTTGAGCGCCTATTTTTTCACTCGAAAAAATCATGATATTTTCGTGGGTGAAAATATTGCCATGATATTGAGCCATGATTGAAAAGATTGTCCAACCCACAAAGAGGTTGGCATTAAAATGATTTTTTTTTTTCTTTCTCGTTTTGCAAATAGAATGAAGGGTTTGGAACATTATTATCAAAACTGGACTGGCACTAGAGAAACTCTAGTAATTCATGGTAATTCTAAATTCTTAAAGTAAATGTTGACATTCTCCTTTACCTTTCATTTTCATCCTTTTACTAAATTATTTAACATTACCACTAATTGTTTCAGGATGTTTGAGAGTGGTTCCAACCTCATTGGATTTCATATGGAAATGTATAATTTTAGATCCCATTCAAATATTTGTTGACTTAATAGTTTTCAAGATTTAAGGACTGGTAGGTTTGCAACATTTTGGATTTTGTCATGTAAGAGAGTATGGAGCTAGCATTTAATGAAGTGCACCAAGCCTTCTATGTACTTCGATGTTGGTGGTATTGATTGTTCAACTCCTTTGTCATGATCTTAGTAAAAATGTACCCTTCGCTCCAATGAAGTCACTAGTTTGGCATGCTTCGCTTTTTGGATCTTATTTTAATTCTTAGAGGGTGATATTGATGATGAAGAGCCCAGTACAAGAAATGATTTTGATGATATGTAGCTATTTTTGGTAGCATGATTTTTTTGGGACTCTAGAGGTCATCTAAAGCTTCTTTGTTGATGTATTTTGGTTCAAAGATGGATTGCACTTAGTGTTGTTTTGGTTAGATACACCCTTGCTATATACATGAGAACTTTGCATATTTTTGTATGATGTATTGGATTCATATGGATACACATGAATGCATATGTTTCTTTTTTATTTTTCCAAAATTTGAATATTTTATGTATTTTTTGGTTAACCAGTTTTTTGGTTGGTTTTTTTCTAGTTTTGATTTAGTTCACATTTTTAGGGTTGATTGATTTGATGATAGGTCTAGTTCTGATATCATTAGTTTGGAGAGCAAAGGAGGTGGAGACCATTTTCCGTCATGCCAAGGATGAGGAGGAGAGTGTTTTCATTTCGTTTTTCTATTATGGAGTGGGGAGGGACATGAGTATGTAGTTGGGGATAAAGAGGAAGAGGAGGGGGATGTCCCAAGGTAGATACCTTTACAGGCAGTTACTATTGACATTGGGAGTGTGCTAGCACCACCACCTTGACAAACCTTGGCAGAGTGAGTTGGACATAAAAGTAGCATCAGTAAAGTTTGTGAGAGTCTAGCTTCTTCTTCTAGAGGATGAAAAATTCCAAGGCCTTCTTTCTCTATAGAAAAAGCCATTTCTAGAGCCATTATGCCTATAATAGCGATAGAGGGAATCACTGGTTTATATATATATATATAGATATGATTTCATTGTAGATGCCTCATGGTGATGAGATACATTTATTATATTTTTTGATGATATTTTGAAGCTTTGGAGTTAGGACTCAGGACATGATTTGGGGTTGTGTGATGTATCACTGGACATCTTATACATCTTATATATTAGTTTCCTTTTCATATTTATGTGGCAATGCATTTATATGATGTTGATGCTTTAGATGTTTAAAAATTGAAAAATGATTTTTTCTAATATATATGTATGTATTTTTATAAATTTTTATTTTGCGATTTGTTTTTTTAAATATTTTCCACTACGTTGTCTATATTTTCTTTTGAATAATGTTAACGATATTTTCTTGACAAGATGTGATCTTGATTGAATCATCATATAATTTTTGTTTTACCTTCATACCTTTTCAGGTGTAAAATTGAAGGAATTAGCTTGCAAGGCCATTTTAGCAATAGGTTAGAAAATGCTTGAAATCTTTTGGGGCCATTTTGATTCATCAATCTATACCTTCTTTGGTCCATCTTGTTGATATGACCAAGACATGATATTTTAAAAATCGAGACCTTTATAATGGTGTAAGAATCACTTTGATCGTAGATTTTATGCAAAATTTATGCCTCTTACAAGTTGACCTACCTAGTTGACCACCATGGTATATGTGGATGCCATGTTAGCGCCCCAATAGTCACACATTTGGAGCTAGCCATGTGTGGACTTTCAAGAAGATTCTAGAAGCTCCTCACAATTGAGGGTTAAGGAAGTCAAACCCCTAACCCTAAATGGCTATTGGGCTATGTTAAACACCAAACCACTAGGAGGAGAAAGGGTTCCATTATTTTAAATTGTACCTATTCCATAACTAAGCAAAACATTTGGGAGTGGTATCTTCAAAGGATAATATAGGAGGGGGATTCTGTAGCAACGATTAAAGCCACAATGTCAAAGGTAACTCCATAGGAGTTCCCATTCCTTTGTATGTGCATTGTTATAACTGAAGCAAAGATAATAGAGGATAGGCCTCACCTTCTAGCTGGGTTTTCTCTCATATTATGTTTCCCAAGATAAATCTTGTGTTCATTTGTGTGGATGGTGATTTTATGTGCTAGTAATTAATTAGTTTGGAATCTAAGGAAATAAATTTGCATAATATAAGATTTCATATATATATATATATATATGTCTAAAGGAAATGACAATGAGGTCGAGTTCATACTCATGTGAGATGGGGTCAGTTCCGACTACTATCACTAAAACCTCTAGGTGAACTGCACCTGCCCCCCCAAAGCATGGCACACAAGCTAGGCGAGGTTTGAAGTAGTGATGTTGCAAGGAGCACCTTAATAGTGCACTTTATTGTTAATTGATCTACACCCCTAGGGGAAAGAGTCTAGAATATTAGAAGATATGTTGTGACGAATTATTTCAATGAATATCCACAATAGTTTGTAGATCATATTGGTATTAGAGCGAGGTTTTCTTTGGAGTATTTGTAGGAAATTATAAGATGTAGGAATTAACTTAAGAAAAAAGTTGCAAAACCCTAACCATGGTGGATGAGTTTGTTCACAACAACCCTCAAGGTCTAGCAGAAGAGTGATTTATGTGGTTGGAATAGCAAGTCACTAACATCTCTCACAATATGGCCCTCATGGTGGCTCTAGCAAGCAAGCTCGGATTGTTGAGGGAGGCTACAGGCTCTAGAGGGGAAACCAAGAGGAAATGAAGACCTAAGAAAGGAGTCAAGGAAAGATCCCAAGAAAGAGAAGCAAAGTTCTAATGCCATTACCCCTTAACATTCCTTGTTTAAAATTCAAGTGAAAGTGGATATCAAGCCATACCAAGAGAGATCAACGCAATGAAGTTGAATCATTAGTTGCAACCTTTAGAGGTATATTTTAGTGTTCACCATATAGAAGAATATTAGAAGATTTTGTTTGTTAGAGTGAAATTAGAGGGCGATGCGTTAATTTTGTGAGAAATTTAAATAGACACCTAGGCTGGAGGGTGATCCACTAGTAACTAAGCAGGAGGATATCAAAACCCTCATTAATTGAGGACCAATGAATTCATTCACATTACTTCAGGCAAAGGCAGGGGCTAAGTGTGCAAGAATATATCATCTAATCAAAGAAAGATGGCTACAATGTTGGGTATCTCTCTCAAGAAACCACTTGTACTCATCAAATACTTGGGGGGTTTGCAAAATCATTTGCCAAAGCAAGTGGCACTCTTCAAGCTAAGGAAAAATACAATTGATGAGGCCTATGTGCAAGCACAACATTTGGAAAATATAGGCCACAAAAATAGATATTCAAGGGATTCCAAAAGGAGCAACAAGATGCTTCCAAGGAGGGAAAGAAGAAATGGTAACAAGAAGTTGATAGTCACAACACATCAGTGCAAGGGTCCAAGTGACCGTTGAAACCATTGCAATATCAATGGCCACACCAAAGACAAATGTTGGAAACTACTTCAAGAATTGAACCCTAAGAATTGTAAGAAGGATGTTAAGAAGAAGAACCTTCAAGTCATGGATTCAAGCAATCAGGTAGAGAGAAACTCATTTGTGGATACGAATATTGCCTACACTTGAGTGCGAAAGGAGGTGAATTTGAGTAGCCTTCATCTTCAAGAAGAGAAGGAGATGAAAACACTTTTTCGTATTGAGATCCAGGTCAAAAAGAACAAGGTAGATGCTCCATTCTATTTCGCTTTGTTGGCTAATCTCATAGGAGCCGACCTAGTTATCGAGCTTGGGTTGGAGGCTCCTAATCATCCAAGTCCATACCCAAGTAGAGGAAGTGAAGACCTCACCTTTTGGGCCAACTATCATTATTGTGCCCAAGAAGGATGGGACTTGGCAGATGTGTAACGACTAATAGGTCTTTGAGTAAGAATACACCCAATCATTTCCATTTACCCATGGTTAGTGATTTGTTGGACCAGTTGTAGCATGCCAACTACTTCACCAAGCTGGATTTGAAGTAATGATACCAATAGGAAGACATTTGGAAGATTTGCTTCAAGGCAAGGCAAGGTTTGTATGAGTGGTTGGTCATGTAATTTGGTTTATGTAATAATCTACATTTATGAAACTGCTAAATGATGTATTACACCCATATTTAGATGCTATATTGGTTTATAGATTTACCTAGGAGGAGCACATCTCACATATCATGTAGGTGTTTGAGAATCTAAAGACGCACAACTACTGGCTAACCTCAAGAAAAGTGAGTTTGCTCAGTAGTCATTGGTGTATTGGGAGTGTGTGATTGGTGGAGGAAAACTCAAGATAGATCCAACCATATGGAGGCAATCAAGAAATGGCTGTTGATTTGGGGTAGCATTGAATGTGCTCTAGGCCTCAAATTTTGTAGGGAGGCTTCGACACAGGCATTCCAAAGAACCCATAAAGTGTTTTGGGAGATTCCACCCAGAAGTGATTTTATTAAAATACTTAATATTTTTAATGGGGTTCCTAAGTCTAAACTTAGGAAAATTAAAATATTAATGGGTATTAATGTAATCAGGGGTGAAACTTCTATAAAAAGACATGGATCAAGCCAAAATGATCTGAGCCTTTGATTTGATTTAATCTAGGCAGTTGGTTGTCCAACAAAAAGATATAAGGGGCTTGAGGGTCATTTGGAACACACTTCGAGAGATCAAGAGATTGAATTTTTGAAGTGAAAAGTTCTTAGGAGGAAATTCTGATCAAGTAGATTTCTTGCAGTTGAGGGGCAGGGATAGTTGGGTTGGAGTATCTTCTCCAGAGCCTGGGATACTCAACAGAGAGAGGCAAAAAGACACTAGAGGGGTTGACGTTGAGCTAGAAGGGTCCACGCAGAGCTTGACGTTGAGCCGAAAGGGCTCATGCAGAGCTTGACGGTGAGCAAGAAGGGCCCACGCAGAGGCAACTCAGTCACCGACGCAAATGTCCAAGTTTTGCAGAGGAGTTGACATTTATGAGCCGGGAGGGCTAGAAATTGTTCTAGAAGGCAAGACATTTCCCAATTGAGCTAACGCAGAGCCTCAAAGAGCTCCATGCAGGCCCACGCAGTTACTGCGCAGGGGCAACGTAGTTGTAGCCGGGACGATTGATTCAGCTGCCGGAACAACTAGGATTTGTCGAGTAGAGTGAGGTAATCTCACAATTCTTCTCTCCAGTTTTATTTCTTTGTAACTGGATTGCCAGGAAGGCATCCAGAGTTGTAATTAGAAACTATTGCTTAATGATATAAAACCCTCAGAGTTGTTGCACCGGTTTTCCAGTATTGGGTTTTTCCGAGGACATTTGTTTAAAAACAACGATGTCATTTGTGTTGTATTTTCTTTCTTGCTTAGTCTCTTGTTTCCATATAATATTTAACTAAGTGAAGGCTGCAGTGTATGTATTACGATATTTGCTGTAGGAAATTGCAAATAATTTGTTTAAAGGAATTTAATAAATAGGAGTAATCTCATCAATTGCTGCAGTAGGGATTCTGTTTGTGGAATTTTCACATGGTATTAGAGCTGCAGGTGGAACAAGAAGAGTATTGCTAGAAACCTCGCGCTGAGCACAAGAGGGAGATTGAAAAAACTGCAGGAGGCAACAGTTCAAAACCCTAGAGGATTTGCATAGTCCTAGTCGGAGGGCTGAGTTTCGTGGTAGTCTCTCTCTGAGTGAGTCGACAGAGAGGAAGGACTCCTAGTTTGAAAGTTTGTCGGGGTAGAGGGAGCAGTGTTGAAGCCTTAGCGTGAGGAGAAGCTGGTGGGGCGTAGATATTTCTGCAGGCAATTTGCTGGGCAGAAAATCGTCAGAAGAGAGGAGAAGCACAATTGAGGGAATTTCTTCCTCAAAGAATCCCTAGCCAAGGAATTCGATTAATCTAGAGTTGAGCAACAACAAGGGGCATCAATTTTATTAGCTCCAATTGGGAGTGCGTAGGCTATCCCAACAGCAACGTAGAGGAGAGGAAATTTTTGACATTTTGGCAGAGATGGCCATGGATGGGCAGGATCTATGGAAGAGCAGCAAATTAGTTCCAGTTGTTGCAACTTTCTCACATAGATCGGTATCCTTACTACGGAAGCCCAACAAAATCAGTAGGAGGAGGATCACAGTGTCATTAGACGTAACTAGTAATTCAAATGACAGTTGCATAGCTAGTTGCAATCAATTTCTGGAGGACAATTGTAGAACTAGTTGCAGTGACACTGGCAGTGTGAATTGCCCAGTTGCAGTATGTAGGTGCAGTTCTAGCCAGGAGATTCCCAGTGCAAAGCTTCGCAGTCCAGTTTCCATTGCAGGAGGACAATGCAAGTTGCCAGGGGGGAGCAGAGAGATTTCCCATAAGGAGATCGAGATTCAAGGGAAGTCTAGTTTCAAAGGGAGCAACCCTATGGAAGCTAGTACTTCAGGATTTGAGGATATCAGACTTATTATTGCAAGAGTTGCAACAACAGTGTAAAAGCATCAACAGTGCAGTAGCAGCTGCATTATGAGTATATCATATTTCGCCATGACAGTGGAGATACGTCCAGGAGGGAGGTGGGCTGATTTGGAGTTGTAGTTTGAAGGAGCTACAAATGGGCAGGATCCTTGAGGAGTCCACCTCTCGGATTGATACCTTGCTACGGGAGCCCAATTTTGCAGTAACAGGATGGACTAGTGTCGGATGGTGCCGAGGAGTGTCAGAGAGGTTGTCGCAGTGGCTAGGAGCGCCAGAGTCTGCACAACACAGAGCGAGTTGGCAGCAGTGCAAAGGTCAGCAACAACGCAGTAGATTCAGAGGGTCAACGCAGAGACTAGCAGAAGTCAGGCTTCAACATTCACGTTGTATCATACTGAACACAGTTAGTTCAGTAATTTTGGGTGTTTTTAGTTGCTTCTCTCTGCAACTGAGTTGCAGTACAAATGCAGTGGTAATAGTGGCAGTGCTAGCAGCGTAGCAGATGCATCATTTAAGAGGGAGTTGTAGTACAGATGTAGCATTGGCAGTGGCAGTCTCAAAAGCAGCAATACAGTTGTAACAACACTGCAGTAGTTGGTGGACAACATGTCAGACATCAGTAGCGCAAAGGACGATGCTTCAGAGTCAGAGTAGTATGCAATAGTAGTGTATTGCTAGAGCACATTCCTCGCTAAGAGGGAGTGTTGATTTGGGGTAGCATCGAATGTGCTCTAGGCCTCAAATTTTGCAGGGAGGCTTAGGCACATGCATTCCAAAGAACCCAGAAAGTGTTTTTGGAAATTGCACCAAGAAGTGATTTTATTAAAATAATTAATATTTTTAATGGGGTTCCTAAGTCTAAACTTAGGAAAATTAAAATATTAATGGGTATTAATCTAATCAGTGGTGAAACTTCTAGAAAAAGACACAGATCAAGCCAAAACAATCTGAGCCTTTGATTATGATTTAATCTGGGACGTTGGTTGTCCAATAGAAAGATATAGGAAGGGGCTTGAGGGTCATTTGGAACACACACCGAGAGATCAAGAGATCGAGTTTCTGAAGTGAGAAGTTCTCAACAGGAAATTCTGATTGAGTAAATTTCTTGGAGTTGAGGGGCAGGGATAGTTGGCTTCGAGTATCTTCTCTAGAGCCCAGGATATGTAGCAGAGAGAGGCAGAGATACACCAAAGGGGTTGACACTGAGCAAGAAGGGCCGGTGCAGAGCTTGACGCTGAGCCAGAAGGGTCGATGTAGAGCTTGACGCTGAGCCAAAAGGGCTCATGTAAAGGCAGGTCATCCACACACGCAGAAGAGGAGCTGACATTTCTGAGTCGGGAGGGTTGGAAAATGCCCCAGAAGGCAAGACGTTTCCTAGGCAAGACGTTTCCCAGTTGAGTTGACGTAGAGCCTCAAAGAGCTCCACGCAGGTCTACGTAGTTTCTGCGTAGGGGCAACGTAGATGTAGTCGGGGACAGTTGATTGAGCAGTCGAAACAACTAGGATTGGCTGGGTAGAGTGAGGTAATCTCACAATTCTTCTCTGCCAGTTGTATTTCTCTGTAACTGGATTGTCGAGAAGGCATCCAGAGTTGTATTCAGAAACTATTGCTTAATAATATAAAACCCTCAAAGCTGCTGCACTGGTTTTCCCGCATTGGGTTTTTCTGGGGACATTTGTCCAAAAATAACGATGTCATTTGTGTCAACATTTTTCACAGGGATTATTACATTGGACATGTTTTTTTATTCTAAAGATAAGACAATGTTTGAGGATATGGTTAGCAGTGTCATTGCTACCCACCAAAAGTGGGTGACCCCATATCAGAAAATTTTCTCTCATCTTCTCTACCAGCCAACAACCCTTGAGGACCACTAGTAGCCAATGATGATGTGCCATTCGTATCTCCACCACGTGCATCAGTGATATGTTTCCTTGCCCATTTGGAGAGAACACGTGTTGGAAGGTGGACTTTCGATCAAATGTAACTTTATTCATTTTGCAATTAGGTGCTTATGCTTGTTTGACTTTGGGAAATTGACATGGATTATGGAATAACCTAGAAGAAAGATGCTTCATTTTGCAATCAGGTGCTTATGCTTGTTTGTATTTGGGCATTGTAGATGGATTATGGCGTAACCTGGAAGAAAGAGGGGTCTTGATTGTGATCTTGTTCACTCAACTTAAATGGGGGGTCAATTTTTCATCCTAGTCCAGTGGAATCTCCCCTAATGACCTAAAGGTATAGGAGGGGCACTACTTGGGAAACCCCGATTGAGATAGTGTAGTCCCACTATACCTATTCCATACTTACACTCTCCATCTTACGTTATATACCCTATATTCTACTTCCCTTCTTCTCGTTCGACTGAACATTAGTTCTTTGGGATTTGGTACCATACATCCTTATACCTGGGTAGGGCTCAAAACTTTGCCTTGGTAGGTTGTTGTAGCTAAAAGAATAATAAAAACCCTATGATGGCCACAAGCAAAAACAAAATATGACCAAAATGCAAAAGATGGTTGGGACATACACATTAGAACATGGGCGAAAGCCTAGCATGAGCTCTACCTCATTCATTATGGCTATAACTTGGTTCTTGAGCACATGTTGCTCTTCATATTATGAGAAGGAACTCTTGCATGTCCCAACCCCTAATGGGCAATGATCTGCCTCATCATTAAGGGGGTAATAACTGCTATATATCATACAAAGTGAACTCTAATACTTTGAGCTACAAGTATTAATACAAAGAACAAATCAAGAAAATATAGAAGGTGCACAATAAGGGTGGAAAAACAAAGGCCGAGTTGGAACTCATGCATCCACAATTACTCTCTCCCCGTATCTATACTCAGGATGAGGAGCCCATCATAGCTAGTCCCTTAGACCATGGCACTTGGCCATGAATTCTTCTCCACTTCGTTTCATCATTATTCACATGATACCTATCAATTGAAGGGTGGACTAAGGACATGTCACTTCTCCTTTGGGGCTGGAAGCACCTAATAAGGTGGTTTGTTGATCTGAAAATCACTCGTGAGTGATCTTAGTTAATTAATTAATGAATGAAGGTATTCCAGACTCATGTGCTGGCGTGTGTCTATGTTATCTTAGGCAACGGATCGATCAAATTGCAAAATACACAGACATTGGAAAATGGAAAACAGTAAGAGAAACACAGTAAGCAAATACAAGAACACAACAAATTAACAAGGAGTTCACCCAATCCTCCTGGGTTATGTCTTGAGTCCAGCTTTTAGTGGTGGCCTTTTCTTATTGTGTCTTTAAAGCAGAGTTTTTACAATGAGGAGCTCAATTTGAGTCCCTTGAAACAGATGATGCTTAGCAAGGTGGTTCTTGAATTCCCCAAGCCACTAGAGTGCACAGACTCTTCCTTACTAAGTCTCGACCTCATCTGGCCTTGAATGGGATGAGTCCAATTTGGTACCCAGTTCCCGACAGAGATCCTCTCAGGGATTGCTGGAACCTCTCAAGCCTTCTGTCTTCTCGATGCTACCTTGCTCTGCAGGTTAGCTCGACTCTCTGTTTTCTACTTCTTGCTTATTCTCTGTTCTGTTTCTCTGTCTCACTATCTCCTTCTTTCTTATAGTGCTCGCTTCGCTCTTGCTTCGCGCTCTCCTTATCTCTGTCTCTGTCTGTTCATGGCTTAAAGCTAATTTGTCTCATGACTGTTCGCTTCCTCTTCCGCCCCTTCGGATCGTCTGCTGCTGTTCGCTTGGAGTTCCCTGCCTCTGCATCATCGCGACTGTGTAACGTCTCGCAGGGAAGTGGCCACTTGTCCTCTCACGAACTGCGCTAGCTCTTCCTCAAACGGTTCAGTATTTTAGTTACGTTGTGTAATGATTCATCCACCAACTCAGCAGTCAAATCGGACTTCGGACTTTTATATGCTGCAACTTAATTCTCCCTCCAAATCCGGTCATTCATCGGGCGCAATCTCTGCCGTTAGATTTGGAGCCCCCAGATCCTATAGTGTTCACTCTTATCGCGCGGTTGACTTGCTCGACCATTAGCCCGCGATGAGAGGCGGTTTTCTCTCTCATTTGCTGGACATGCATCGTGCAATGTATGGAATCACTTGTTCTCCTGCCAAATCCGCTTACAGCCCAACATGCCTTAAATATTTCGTCGGTTTTGGAGTGCGGGGCCCACTTTGCTTTAGTGCTTTTCCCACGGTTTTCAGCTTTTCCTTGTGACCGAGCGCTTGAAGCCTTTCCATTTCGAGGGGTTTTGCCCAATCACGCATCAGAAACGGCGTCTGTTTTCCGATCCGGACTTCCTAACTGCTAGTTTGCGTCCTGCGCGGTCTCCATGGGCCTTGGTCAACACGCTTTGACCGAGGTCCTCGTCGTTCCTTGCTGGCTACAGACTGGCACTATCTAGAGGTCTTCCTGATAGCTCTTTGTTCACAAGTTTTTGAAGTCTGTCCTGATTTGATACAATCATAGAACTCTAATAATTTTCATGGATCCTATTTGGATCATCTGTTAGCCATTCCTACCTGGTAACACCATTGCGAGTTCAATGCCTTAATTTTGGAAGGGAAGCTTTATTTGAAGTGGCAAATTGCTCATTACTTGCAAGCTTGGTTCACTTAGATGATTAATGTGGTTGCCAGTGTTGCTAGTGCTAGATCTTGTGTGTAATTGTCAGGTGGTTCCACAAATATGGCTTGTGCAACTTATTGGGGCCCATGTCTTTTAGAGGAGCATATTGGCACCCACAGGTGGAGTGTTGAGAGCCATGGGACTCTAGGTAGCAATAGAACATCAAACATATCCTTGGGCACCTCCAACACTCTTAGTGTTCCAGCACTTGGCCTTCCATTAATGACTTCTATGGGTTGACGCGCCTGGATAGCATGGCCCCAACTGGCTTAACACTTCGTGAGGGATTGGCAGCTGATCCAAGGGCCAAAGGAGCAAGGATGAGCATTTTGACCACCTAGAGATCCATGAGATCACTTTTGTGCCCCAAGATGAAATTTGGAGACCACAGAGGAACATTGACAGAGACCTAAGGGCCAACTCTTAGGAGGTGATTTTAGAGGGCTTCTACTCACATCTTGGCATTAAGAAGCCTCAATACTAGCCCTCACATCTTCCATTGATGACTTTTATGGGTTGATACACCTGGACCTAGCATGCCCCCAACTGGCTTAGCACTTCATGAGGGGTTGGCAGCTGATCCAGGGGCCAAAGGAAGTTGGTCTTACACCTTGAGAGACGAGAGCGTTAACACCACTTTGAAAGCCCCCAACGTTGGAGCAAAGACGAGCATTTTGACCACCTGGAGACCCATGAGATCACTTTTGTGCCCCAAGATGAAATTTGGAGTCCACATAGGAACATTGACAGAGACCTAAGGGCCAACTTTTAGGAGGTGATTTTAGAGGGCTTCTACTCACATCTTGGCACCAACAAGCCTCAACGCAAGCCCTGGAAGGGCTCACACATGTATGACATCATCTCTCTCTCACCTAGGACTCACACGTGTGGGCTAGATTTATGTTTTATCATTGTCTACTAGGTTGCCTTATGGCCTAGCTTGTTATTAACACATTTATTTTATGATTTTAGGGGCATTAGGGTAAAATTAGAACTCAAATTCCTCATATAAGTAGAGGAATCATTCATTCTTGTAAATCATGATCACATCACTTTGAATTTCGAACTTCTTGAGCAATTCAACTTCTTTTCTTGTGGATAATTTGGGATCTATAAATGCGTTTTGACATTTGGAGCTAAATTGTTGCCTTTGGAGCTATTCTTTGGATCAATGGATGTAATCTTTTGCATGTTATCTTTTTACATGTCTAATGTATGAAATAATGTTGAATCTAGGGCTTCCTATGGTGCCAAAATTTATTGAATGCTTTTTAGATGATCTATTGCATACATTACTCATACATAGCATGTGAATAAATGTCCTAATGGTGAGCTCTCCCAAATTCCATTATCCATTGCATAGACAATCTATAAATCTACAAAACTCTTAAAACTGTTAGACAAACCCTTGAAATAACTTTAGATTAGCTTTCCTACACAACACGAGAACTGTACCTTCCTTTGGACAAGTGTATAAGATTTAAGCATAACTCTAGTGATAGAACTCACTAAAAGATATATTTTAAAGCTAAAGCTAGTGAAATATTTTTGGATTTCTATATTTTATGAAATAGGAAATTGGTTTTTTTTTTTTGGATTTTAATAAATGTGGTTGTTGTGATGAGGCTTACCTTGGCCCTTGCAAATTACCCCTTCTTGTGTCAGATAGCAGTCAACTCCTTATAGATTAGCCTTGTGTTTTGAACTAAGATATGAGATTGGCTTCGTAACATTGGTCATCCTCACTCTAGTCTAAGATAATGTACTGATCGCCATATCCAAGTAGAAGGGATTTCCTCTTGAAATACCTCTGGTCATTGGGTCAACTTAGGTATTGGGAGAGATCTTGTCTTCATTGAAGAAATCCCCAATAAGGGTTAGTCTAGTAAATAGATTTTGATAACCCAAATTAGTAATGAAAAGGTGAGGACTAGCACCCTACCTCCTCTTCCACATGACTTGTAGTCCCTCAAAGGATCCACCCAAGGAGCTTTTTGTGATTTGGTATGACTATAGAAAATCTTATGGAGCGTAATCTCTTCAATGGCTAAGAAGAAAATGAATAGAAAAATCAATCAACAAGACAATTATTTACACCAAAAAAAGGTTCTAATTATGGAATTATGATCTCATAGTTCAACCTCAACATAAGTGGAAGGATGGACTAACCTTATATAATTTTTCTTGCAATGGCTAGTTGAAACCCTGTCCCAAAGAAAATGATTCTTTGACTTGTTATCCACAACCTAGTGACTAAGTCATTACATGGAAAATAATATTTTAAGTAAGGTAATTGCCCACAAGAGGGGTTTTGACATTATTCAATGAGGAAAATGGCTAGCATAGGAGGGTTGAACTGACTCCGACCTGAAGCATAAGTAAGGGAATAATTTTTTAAGTAAGATAATTGCCCACAAGACGGGTTTGACTTTCTTCAATGAAGAAAATGGCTAGCATAGGAGGGCTGAACTTACTTGACTAGGCTCTATTTGGTTGAAGAGAGGTTGCTCCACCTCCTAACGACTAGTTTTTGTCGACACATTGTCCAACATTCCATTTGATTCACTTCAACAACCTTCACATTCACTTGAAGGAGAAAATGACTAGCTTGAGGAGGTCGATTTCGTCCATGAGACATGATTTCCAGTGTCCTTGGACATTCTGGACTTGAGAACTTGACTTTTCTTGATCTCTTGACTTCCTCCAATGTTCACTTATCCCTGTGAAATTTCCTTGAATTGCAGTAACTGGAATTTAGTCTTTTAATTGGTTAGCAGTTTATTAAATTTATGATTAATACCAAATAAATCACACTACACTTCTTCACAAATAAATTCTTTGGAAAATAAAATGCCGGAACTGAGAAAATAGATGTACACACATAATAAAATCAACACAATAATTTTTGGACAATAGTCCTTGGAAAAACCTCGAAGGGAAAACCGATGCAGCATATGAGCATTTATTTTTATTATTATGCAGTAGTAAAATCTGAGGACAATAATCTAGATGCTAATTTGGGTGCCTTATTGGCAATCCTCTGACAAATCTACTGGCGAAATAATTTGGAGAATTTTTCTCCTTTCTGCAAATCATCCCAACCTCCCTCTGACCTGCTCGAACCCCACTGAGAAAACTCAATCTCCAGGAATTCACATTTCCTGGATTGGGAATTTCGCACTGCCTGCTAGCTGGCTCTAGATGAGCCGTCCTGCCTCCCTATGTCTCTCGAAAGCAGTGGCTCTGCCTTTCGAGTGATCTACCGAGCTTTAGCTACTGAATCAACCTCCTTTCTGACACTTCGAACTAGGTTACTGGCCACTCGCACCAACGCCAAAGAATGCATACAGACCTTATGACACATGGATTGTGTGGGAAGGCATAAGTGTGCTCTCAAGATATGGGCTGTATTGGCCCTACATGTTGTGATCACTCCTACAAAACCAATGGCTTCCCTAAACCATGTGTCCAAGTAGGTCCATCCTAAGGACGAAAGGACTTAAGAGTGGAATCTAGAAGGACTGGGCATGGCCGATCATAATAAGCCTAGGATACCATGATACATAACCTCCACATGGCCTACAAGGCTTTAAACTTGCACTCCTTGGGCTTACAATGGTGTTACCAAAAGAACATGTGACCGTTGGTATCCCTGCTGAAATGAGGGGTAAGAGGGTCATTTCAATGATGCATTACATCATATATTATAGAATTCAATGGTGCTGAAAATATGATAAAGAGGGCCTGAAATTCAGTGAGACTTACCATATCCTTCTTGTAAAGGTCATTACTCCAGAAATATAAATTACTGCATGGAATCTTATCAAATATGGGGATTGCTATCCACACACATCAAATATATAGGCAAAAGTCTGAATTACAACCTAATATTTAAATCCCAGCAGGATGCAATACAAGATATGCAGGCGCAGTCCAGAATATTGCAGTTAATGTAGGGTTCCTCAAGTTGTTCTATACATAGAGGTTACCCTCCTTTCATGTTGGTGGTTGTTCAAAATCTCTAGACTGCCATATCAAAGTAGCAGAATCAGAAGTTACTGCCCTCAGTCATACTGCCAGAATAAATGCTTAGTTATTGGCAAAACAGTTTGCTTGACATTATTTCTATCAACTGTTTTCTGCTTCCAAGCTTGATTGATGATGCTACCATATAAAATTAGGCATTCATTTTAAAATAATTAGAATGATTGTTTTAGTTTGATTATTTCATCTAAGCTTCAATAATAATAATAATAATAATAATAATAATAAAACTGTTGACATACATATTTCTAGAATCCATTGTTTTTAATGTAAATATGCTTTTCCGTTTCAGGTTTGGGGACAAATCAGTTTGATGTATGGAGGAACTCTGAGCTTTGGGCTTGTAAACTATCCTTTCTCAGAATTTGAACTGATAGCAGAAGAGCTTCTGATGAGTGACTCCATGGTGAAGGTAGATGAATTACTGCACCAATCAAGAGTTAGGCTAAGTGGAATCTCTTGAACCTTTTTTTTTCAAGATGCTTGGGCATATTTAGTAGCTGTTGATTGTATTTTTCTTTTTCTATATTTAGTAGCTGTTGATTGTATTTTTCTTTTTCTTGTTTCTCACTGGAAAATGGTTTGATATAATTTTATAATATTCAACAAAGCAGGACAGTGTAGTACTCATAAGCATATGCCATTTGTTGATATATATATATATATACACGGTTTCCCCCAAACTAAGTGGTGGAGGATTACCATTGAATGTAGCTGTCCATTGCACTTTCCACAGAAGGGAGATTCAAAGGGAGTTTCCAGTGAACTGAATGGTCATTGGTGCTCCAAATGCTCTTTCTTGCCTCTTTGATCATATTAAACTGTCACAAAAAATGATCCCTTCCCAATGAACGGGGTTGACAAAGAGAACTGAATACTCAACAATAAGCTAGCTCTAAAGGGTTCTAGTTTCTTTGCAATCCCAAGAGGGCAGAGGACAGGTTTTGGGGAAGGATGGAATTTTCCCCACATTAAACATTTCAAGGGAACTGGCAGACAAGGATAGAAAAATATATTTAAAAAATAAATATTTAATAATCTTCAAAGTTAAAAGTGAAGATTCTTGAATGTAGGACTGTCATATGGAATTTTTAGAAAACATTGTTGGATGCAAATTCAGAAATTTCACCTTAGCCTTGAGGTTCCCTGGATCTGTTTCCTGTGAACTTTCAACCTTTTAGAGCTGACTTAGAAATATAAGGAAGCCCAACTTCTGTCCAACCATGTACATAAGGAAGCCCAAAATAATAAAGACGGAACAATTGTACTTCAAGGGAACTATACTTCCAATACTAAAGGCACAATCTCCAATATATAACAGATATGAAAATAACTTATAACCAGCAGATCACACAACAAAATCTGGTCACTGTTATGTTAAATCAACACTCATAATCAGCACTAGAAACAACTCCACCGTGAGAACATGAGTAGAAGTTTGGGCAGTAAAGTACATTTCAAATGTACATAGGAATGAAGTTAAAAGTGCATTCCAACAACTTATCACAAGCTAGTAAAATATTGCCTTTCAAGCTTATCACAAGTTAAGTCTATTCAGTGCATCCAAATGCTATCTAGGGCATCCACCATCAATATAAAACCCTAACTTGCAATCATGGCCTAGCAAGGCATCTCACCAATCTACTCCTGGCCACTCCAATGGCTCAACAAAAGCTAGCAGAAAAACCAAGAAGTCGAACCTTGATCTTTCACTGAAGTTGCCTCGCCCAAGCTCCACAAGCAAAGGATTCCAAGTATTCTTTGTGGTTTCTTCACTACAAACCATAGGTCCTTTTCACATAAGGAGTTCAACCAAGCACTTAGTTTTCTCTAGGCTTTGCTTCACAGAAACCCTAGTGCCTTCCTCCTTTGCATAATGACCACTACAAAGAATCAAGACAAATTCATCTTTATGATACAAGAATCTAATGAGCTTGTACATGCTTACTACAACTAAATACACTTTCCTCCCTTTAGATTCAAAAGGCAAGGGAGGCCAACAATAGTAAAGTGGACCAAGTCCTGAAGATAATGTCTCAAAGTGTATCACTCTCTCTGCAAGGTGTACACATGTTGGGTGAAGACTCCTCAAGTGGTCTACTCTCTAGGCATGGGCTCAAGTGTTAAGCACTCCTTATCACAAGGCTGCTCAATCATCACAACAAGCATCCAATGTTCTAATGCCCCTATTGAACATATTTATCTTAGGTTTGCAAATGATCCTAAACAGTGCATCCTCAAACCTAGCATCCTCAAGTCAATCACTTGTCCTCCTAAGGCATGTGAAGTGCTCCCAATGCTCCTAGTGCTAGACAACCTCCCTCTTATTGCCCAATCCTCTTCCTCCAAGATGGATCCAACACCCATGCATCTAAACATCTTCTTAAACATACTTGCATGTAGAAGATAACAACCCCACATAAGATGACCACACCATCAAATAATGTACTACATCTAGCACCAATTCCATGGTCAAGGAACCACCTGTAGATAGCTATCTAAATGCCATCAACTAAAAATGTCTAAAATACAACTATAAGGGGCTAGGGTTTAACCGTGCAACCTGCATCATATGAAAGCACCCCGATCGTGGTGTAAACACTTTTTGAGCAACTGAAAGACTAACAAATAATACCATTCAATAAAAGTAGTATTTAAAAAAAAACATATTTTTTTTCTATTGACTTATTTCCACATATAAATCATTATAATAGATGAATAATATGCATATATGTTAGTTTTCTTTTAGAATCAGAGATACTTCTGGAAGAATGTGTTCTATTAGAGTCAATGATGATTCTAGAGGAATCAGCCTAAGATTCTAACTTTGGGAAACCTAAGGCCATCTAGTGAAGATGGGTTGTTGTTTGTAGTTTAAATCTGAAGATTGGCATGAGCCCAACCATATTGACTTAACACCCTTGATGGTTCTACTGCCTTCGACCATCCTTGCAATGGTGTGAGTAAACCACTTTTGTGAAAATTGAACCATAATGGGAGCTAAAACGAATTCTTACTTTCCTCAAACCATTGACCTTTTTACGGCTATTTATTGTTCCAATTTCATGTGTGGGGATGGAAAGGTTGGTAGCTACATAAATGTAGTTGAGTGTGTTGCTTCAGAGTAGTAAAGGTTTTGCTTGAGCTAATGTTCTTGACTTTCAACTTGATGCCCATCTTGTGAATATGGCAAGGGGTTTGCTTTTGAGAGAAAGCTATGCCCTTGCATCTAGTGGTGGGGGACTGAACTTGCATGCATTCTAGGGAGTAGTTCCACCTCCCTTCTTCGAAATTCAAGTGTGGAAGCTATCCCTGGTTTGAAATGATCTTTTATAGACACTCTACATTCATCAAATCCAGTGGGAAGTGGCCAAAATCTTTAGAAAACTCCTCTTGTTTAGTTCAGATCTACTAAAGCTCTTTATCATTCCCAAGGCAAGAGAAGAATACAAATGTTGCAGAAGTGTTGCCTGTGCTAGGTTTAGGGCTGAACTTGATTTCAGTTTCAACTCTTCAGGATAAGGTATATGATGTCTACTTTCGAGGGCTGAAGGTGTACACTAAACACCTAGATTTGGAAATGAGTGAAACAGATTGGGGTTAGGAGCAACAAGCTATAAAGGTTGCAGTTGGGTGCTCCAAAGGCATTAGTAAGCAACAATAGTAGCAAAGACATGGGAGAATTATGGCATAGGAAGATGGGGCACATCCATCATGGAGCACTCAAATTGCCCAAGGAAATTGTGAAAGGAGTTCCAAAAGTTAGCAGAGAACACGATGATGTGTGTAGGGGGTGCATGCTTGGGAGATTTGTGAAAGCAATGTTTCTTAGGAGTGATAGTAGAGCCAAGGGTGTGCTTGAGTTGATACATTCTGATATATGTGGTTTGTTGTCTACGAAATCTCTCAGGGGTTGAGTATGTTGTGACTTTCATTGATGACTACTCTAGGAGGACTTGGATATACTTCTTGAAGACAAGGACAAAGTCTTTAGTCACTTCCAAGAGTTTAAAGCTCTTGTGGAGAACATGACAGGAAAGAAGGTAAAGGTGCTTTGCATGGATAATGGAGGAGGGCATCAAGAGAGTGGAAAACTCCATATAACCCACAACAACATGGGGTCGTTGAGAGGAAGAACATGTTGATAGTTGGAGTAGCGAGGGCGATGCTATATGACCAGGATATGCCTAGATTTCTATAGGCAAAGGGATGTAGTACAACAATATATATTCAAAATAGGTTCCTCACAAGGCATTAGGGAAGACGACACTTGAGGAGGCATTTATAGGGAAGAAGCTAGAGGTCGGGCACATTAGGATCTTTGGCAGCATAGCATATTGTCTCATGCCAGATGACAAACGTACCAAGTTGGATTCAACCACAGAAAAGGGATATTTCGTTGCGTATAGTGAATGTCCAAGGCATATATGATCTTTATCCTAGGTAGTAGGAAAATTGTCATGAGACGAGATGTGAAGTTCTTGGAGGAGAAAGCCTTCAAGAGGTCTCGCGAGTTGCCAACAATTGATTAGAGTGAGCTAGAAGAAGCTCCAAGGGATGAAAAAGGATCTCAATCTTAGGGCACTAGTACGAGTATAGTGATAAGTACATGAGCAAATACAAGTGCATAAGAGAGTTCACAGCAGGTGGAGTAGTAGCAATAGGTAGAGGAGTAGGAAGCTCCACCCACCACCAGTGGGAGAAGGAATAGGGCGATGCTTCAAACATTGAGAGATGAGTAGGAGTTTGTGGCACTCCTAGATCGAGAACTAGGGACATGAGACCACCAAAGAGGTACTTAAGGTACAAGGCATTAATGAGTGAGCTCATTGACAATGAGCCTTCCAATTTTGGGGAGGTGTGGTAGGATGCGATGGTGGAGTACAACTCCATCATGTTGAACGATGTGTGGGAGGATGTACCTAGATTAGTGGACATGGCAATGGTTGGTTCTTGTTGGATCTAAGAGATCAAGCACATTGTAGATGGCAACATAGAAAGATCAGTTCGGCTACATCATGTTTCTACAAATCAACAGGCTGTAGATATTCGGATGAAGGCCTTGGGTAAGGCAAAAAGTTTGTCTTCTTCATAGATAAGTTGGGCGTAGTGGAGAGCACCCTCCTCGCTAAGAGGGAGTGTTAGTTTTTTTGCAGCTTAGACAGGTGTTTTAGTCTTAGATAGTGGCTATGAGACTAAGGAACAAAAGAGGATTAATTATCTCCAATACCTAAAAAAGTTTCCAAGAGAAATTGTCTTAATTAAATTAATTAGCTAGTTTTAATTATTTTCCGAAGTCTAACTTAGGGAAATTGCTTAATTAATCGAGATTAATTGAGACAAATTGATTTTGAAAAGCTATTTTTAGAAGTTGATATGATCTTAGCCATCGATTGGAGTTAGATTGTGGCCATTGATTTGTCAGTGAAAGATTATGAGGAGATCGATGGGACTTGTGAACCAAGTTGACTTCCCTTAGTGGGAAAAACATTATTGTGTTGTAATATAGTATCAAAAATTTCTTACCCTCTGACATGTGGATGATAAGAAAATTATTTTTCTATAGGGAGAGAGAGAGAAACTAACCTTTAAAGAAAAATCTCTAAAGGTTAGCCCCTCCTCTAATTGAAGTAGTAGTTATTTTGTGAGATCATATTATGCCATAACCTTTGTTTGGGTTGGTTTTTCCCTATAATTTTTCTTTCTTCATGTATGTTGTAATAGGGCTTATCATAAAATATTTTCACAATAAGTAAAGATTGTTAGTTTTTGGTATCATTGGAAGTGCCCTAGCCTCAAAAATTGGTGGAGAGGCTAAGGCACATAAGTTTTAAAGAACCCAGAAACTGTTTCATAAAATTCCACCCGGATTGTATTTTACTACAATGATTAATATTATTAATGGTGTTCCTAAGTCTAAACTTAGGAATAAAATATTAATGGGTATTAATCAAAATATGGGTGATAATGATCTAGAAGGCGGATCAAGTCATGTTTCAATCTTAGCCATTGATTAGAGACTTAATCTCGGCCATTGAAGACTCAACAGGAAAAGTATAAAATGGAGGCTTGGGGTTCATTTGGAAACACAGACGAAGAGAATGAATTGATCAAGAATTCGATTCGTAGGGTAGGGTTGGCTAAGGATTTCGAATTAAGTGATCATTTTACAGTAGAGGGGCAGTGAGAATCCGGGAGGAATTTTTGGAGAATACAGACAGAGAGCTGGAGAGAGCCAGCAGAGCAGAAAAACTGCCTGCCACGTAGAAGTCGGAATTGCTGGGAAGAGGCGGAACTGTTGGAACAGCTGGGAACGCTGACGCAGAGGGCAGAAGCCGGAACTGTGGGAACAACCGGAACAATCGGGAAAGCTAAGGCAGAGGGCAGAAGAGGTGACACAGAAATAGTCGGGGTTAGCTAGTCTTGTGTTGGACCAGTCGAAATTCTGTCGGGTGAAGTGAGGTAAAACTCACTCAGATTTTCTGCCAGTATTTTCTCTGTAAAAGATTGCTAGATGAGCATCCTAGGTTTGTATTCAGATATTTCTCCTGCATAATAATAAAACCGCTAAGAGCTTTTTCATCGATTTTCCCGCATTGGGTTTCTCCGGGGACTATTGTGTCCAAAAATAAGTGTGTCCTTTGTATCTTGTTCTTTGCTCTGTTTTCTGTTTCATGAGATCAAATATTTAATTAGTGTAGGCTACAGAAGTAATTTGCTTAAGTATTCAGAACAATAACTTGATGATTGTAATTTAAAATCAAGTAGGTGAAGTAGATTCAGATTTGTTGTAGTAGGGGTTCCTTCAGAGTAGGAATTTTCACATGGTATTAGAGTGTTGATTTTGAAACAGGAAGAGCAGATCCAATGTTGAATAGTGAGGCCGAAAGCTTCACTTAGCAGTAATTCGAATCCCCTTGGAGGGATTGCGCAGACCTTGTTGAGAAGCTGATCCGAGGAAATCTCTCTCTGAGTGAGTCAACAAAGAGGTACCATTTCTGAATCATGAGCTTGCAGAGGCAGAGGAATTGACGCAGAGCGTCAACATAGTGCTAGAAGGGTGCAGTTTTTGCTGGGGCAGAAATCCGTTGGAAAAGAATGAAGACACATAGTAGGGGAATTTTCTCCTTAGAGAACTTTCTGCTAAAAAGTTCGAATTTCTCACTTGCTGGGCAGTTGTGCTAAGAAGTGACTAGAGGAGTTAGTTTGATAGTTGCGTGAGATGGCATCGCATGGGATCAGAGATTAGGACAAGTTGGATGGAGCCTCCAACTATGTCATATGGAAGTCCAGAATCTTAGTTGTTCTGGAGGAATATGATCTCGAGGTCTACGTCAAAAGTGTTGTGGTTGTTCTTGCTGACAACGATCAGAAGAAGAAATACAAGGCCAAGCAGGGGAAGGCAAAGAGGCTGATTCTTGATGGAGTTCGAAATCATGTGGTCTCACACTTGCAAGGCAAGGATACAACCTGGGAGATGTGGGAAGCCTTGTCTTCTTTGTATGAAGGCTCTTCTGAACAACGAAAGATGTATTTGGAGAAAAAGTTGCAGCGGACTTTGATGCAGAAGGGAGAAGGGGTGAACTTCTATCTTCAACGTCTTCAGGATACTAGAGACCAACTTGCTGCAGTGGGGTCCACTCCTCAGCCAACCGCGATGGTGAGGATAACCTTGAATGGAGTCTTAGATGAATGGCTAGTTTTTTTCCAAAGCATATTGGGCAGAGAAAAACTACCTTCATGGGAGGAGATGTGGGAGGCTCTGCAACTGGAGGAGTTAAGGAGGGACGTAGTGAAGGTCAAACTCAGTGGCAATAGTGGGAGTGGCTCAAAGACGAAGGAGGAGGAGGAAAACACAGCTCTGGCATCGAAGGGACAACAAAAGCAGAAGTGGAAGAAGGACATTTCGAAGGTGAAATGTTTCAGATGTGGCGAGTTGGGTCACTTTGCCTCTCAATGTCCTTTGAAGCAAAAGGATAAGGATGAGAAACATGATCCTAAGGCTGCAGCGGTGAAAATTGACGAGGAAGAGTATGCCATGTGTGCCCACGCATCTCTAGGAGGGAGATGGGGTGATATTGAGCTGTAGTCACGAGGACTACATGTGGGTAGGATCCTTGAGGAGTCCACCTCCTGGATCAATTCCTTGCTACGAGAGCCTAAGATTCAACAATAGCAAGACGGACTTAGTGTCAGATGATGTAGTCGATTATTTGGAGGATAGATGCAATAGCTTGGGACCAAAGACTGATCAACACAAAGCAAGGTTGGCAGCAGTGCAGTTGGCACAATGCAGGATTCAGCAGCAATGCCAAAGATTCGGAGGGTCAGAATCAATAGCAGTCAGATTCCAACATTCATTGTATTATGTTGAACACAATTAAGTTCAACTAATTTTGAATGTTTTTCAGTTGCTTCTCTTAGCAACGGAGTTGCAGTATGAATGCAGTGTTAGCAGTGGCAGTGCTAGAAGCATAGCAGATGCAGTGTTTGAGAGGGAGCTGTAGTACATATGCACCAGTGGCAGTGGCAATGTCATGGGTAGCAGTATAGTAGTAGCAACAACACAGTGTTGGTGGCAACAACAGTGCGGAAAGGGAGATGCTTCAGAAATAGAGCAACATGTAGTTGGGCATTGTTGGTAGAGCACTTTCCTTGCTAAGAGGGAGTGTTAGTTTTTGGTAGCATCGGAAGTACTCTAGCCTTGAAAATTGGTGGAGAGGCTAAGGCACATGAGTTTTAAAGAACCCAAAAATCGTTTGGTCAAATTCTACTCGAATTGTATTTTATTAAAATAATTAATATTTTTAATGTAGTTCCTAAGTCTAAAATTAGGAAAATTAAAATATTAATGGGTATTAATCAAAATATGGGTGAGAATGATTTAAAATGCGGATCAAGTCATGTTTTAATCTTAGTTGTTGATTGGAGACTTAATCTTAGCCGTTGAAGACTCAATAGGAAAAGTATAAAATGGAGGCTTGGGGTTCATTTGGAAACACACACAAAGAGAACGAATTGATCAAGAATTCGACTCCTAGGGCAGGTTTTGCTAAGGATTTCAAATTAAGTGATCATTCTACAGTAGAGGGGCAGTGAGAATCTGGGAGGAGGACTTTTCGAAAAATACAGACAGAGAGAGTCAACAGAGCAGAAAAGTTGCTTGTAATGCAGAAGCCAATTGCTGGGAACTGCCAGAACAATCGGGAAAGCTGACACAGAAGGTAGAAGACGGATTTGTCAGGAACAACTAGAACAACCAGGAAAGCTGATGCAAAGGGTAGAATCCAAAACTGTCGGGAACTGCCGGAACAGCCGGGAAAGCTGAGGCAGAAGGCATAAGAGGTGACACAGAAATAGCCGGGGTTTTCCAGTCTTGTGCCGGATCAGTCGGAATTTTTCCGGGTGAAGTGAGGTAAAACTCCCTCATATTTTTCGCCAGTATTTTCTTTGTAAAGGATTGCTAGATGAGCATCCTAGATTTGTGTTCAGATATTTCTCCTGCATAATTAATAAAACCCTCAGAGCTGCGGCACCAGTTTTCCTGCATTGGGTTTTTCCAGGGACTATTGTGTCCAAAAATAAGTGTGTCCTATGTATCTTGTTCTTTGCGCTGTTTTTTGTTTCATGAGATCAAATATTTAAATCGTGTAAAGCTGCAAAGTAATTTGCTTCAATATTCAGAAAATTAACTTGATGAATGTTTTTGAAAATCAAGTAGGTGAAGTAGATTCAGATTTGTTGTAGTAGGGGTTCCTTCAAAGTAGGAATTTTCACAAAAATTACACAGAATTTGGAGGAACGATCCATTGAGGGGCTACATAGCCACGTGGAAAAGGTAGACTAGGCGCTAGTCTACTTCATCTCTTTGTTGTAGGTGGATTGCTTGGATGAGGGTTGGGCGTATCTTTTGAGAAAGTAGCTCCAATTGGGACAAGAATAGCATATATTGTTGCAATGGAAAGTCTTCCTTCAACAACCTCTCAATTATTTAAAAACTCAAAACCTTTATGTTGTGTGTTAGATTAGTTTCATTTACTAGCTTGCACTTCAAATTTCATCATATTCAAGTAGTTTTAACCTTGGGGATTTGTCTAATAAGGATATATCCAAACCAAGGATCAATATATTTATGTGTTTAGATTTATTTCCCCATATTCTTCAAGGGTATGTTGAGTTATGGGTTGTAGATCTGCATTTAGACCTTCCTATAGTAGAATAGATCTTGCCGTTTTTTCAATGTTCAAGACAATTTTTAGTTAAGTGTCCTAACTAGGACCTTGTAGGTAGACTCTACACTGAATTTAAGTGATTTTGTCTTGTTTTTATACTCTAAAGCTATCATTTTTCAGATATGGTAATTTTATTTTTCTTGCTGAAATATTTTTGGATTGTTCATGATGTGGAGTTTGAGCCCATCACCTCAACAAGGCAATTTCTAGCTTGCTAGAAATTGCATTTTGTTGCTCGTATAAGGCTTGGGATTGATCCAAATTGGTTTATCTAACACCCCTAGCCTCTCCACTTGTAGATCTGTGATCTAGAGTGCTAAGGCACTATTCAGGTGGCCATTTTCAAGGGGAATTGCTTGTTGTTCCTACATTTTTTTTTGCAGATTTGACAGTTTGCAATCATGGGACAACAAACAGAGTAACCAATGAACTCCTCTACTCAAATCTCTATAATCACATAAATAATTGCATATTTGGTTAATATATTAGTTAAACATCAATCTTAGCTATTTACATTGCTATATCTTTTGAATTTGAGTGAGTCATCTTGTTGGTTTAGAGTTCTATTTTGCAGATTTTACATTGTAAATTAGTAGGATAGTTAATAGACCAATGAACTCCTCTACTCAAATCTCTATAATCACATAAATAATTGCATATTTGGTTAATATATTAGTTAAACATCAATCTTAGCTATTTACATTGCTATATCTTTTGAATTTGAGTGAGTCATCTTGTTGGTTTAGAGTTCTATTTTGCAGATTTTACATTGTAAATTAGTAGGATAGTTAATAGACTGTATTTAAGGCATTGATCCTCATTTGGTTGGTTGAAGTGTGTTGCTGCAAAATCTAGTAGGCCTTGGAGAGGGGCACCCTACAAGGCTAAAACTAGATAAAGGGACAACAATGGGGTAGTGGTCCTCTGTCACCACAACCAAAACCCCTTTCTTTTTATGGATTTTCACGGATGGGAGGAGTCCCAATATGTGGAAGGTCATTTGATAGGTATTCTAGGTTTTAAGGTGTGAGGTGACACAAAGAGATCTACAATGGAAAGACACAATTTTAGGCTCAAGGCTCCAAGTGGAGGCAATATGCTTTCTTTAGAGAGACCAATTATAAGCAAACCAAGACCTAGGGCTTGATCAATGAGTTGATAGTTGGGGCAGCCAAAGGTCCAGGTGAGGAGAAAGAGTTTCGAACAATTATTTTCAGCAAGGCACATGAAACCCTCAAGAAGCCCCCACGCTAAAGCTAAATCCAAAATTAGGGTTAACTTAGGGCTACTAACTAGGGAAAATAAATTTATGGATGAAATTGAAGTGAATGCCTACCAAAAGGAGGGATTTTGTGGAAACTGCTATCCTCTTGGCGCTTAGACTCTCTAACATCGAAAATTCCTCTTCCCTATGAATTCGCACCAAGCCTTAGCCTTAGCTTGCCACTCGACCTTAAAGGGGCTGAATTAGGGCAAAGAGAAAAGAGAAAATTTATGGATAAAAGTTAAAGTGATCACCAACAAAGGAGGGCGAGTGCCTTATTTTTGGTGCATGGAGTCTATAATGCACCAAATTAGTTTGTAAAAATTAGTTAGATTAGGTTATTATTAAATATTAGTTAAATTAGATGAAAGGGCATGATCATAAGACCATGCCCCTATGATCATGCCCTTTCCCCAAAGGGTGTTCCTGGCGGTATATAAGCCAGGCTCCCGCAATTGTAATATCATCATCTGTTATTCATTTATTAATAAAAGTATTTTTATATATATTCTGTTTATTCGGAAGTTTTATGCTTCATCTGGTATCAGAGCGGCGAATTCTTCCCTGTGCTGGTTTCACGCATCTGTCTGCTGCCATACTCCACGTCCCTTGCACCTGTCCTTAGTCTTCGGCATACCCGTCGAGATTTGAGGAAGCAGGTTAAACCGAATAATATTCCGCACCGTCCATTACCATCCATCCGCTGTGCGTACTAACCCTGTCCGCTTCCGCCCTTCCGCCAATCACTTTTTTTTTGTGCGGCCCTGTCTGGTCGTTCCATCTGCCACCATCTGCTATCCCTGTCTCTCCTCGCTGTCAACACACCTCCGTCCAGGTCGCGTTGTCTCACTCTGTTGTCAATGCACCCGTCGTCGTTGTGATCTGCATTAGTTGAACGTGGGTGGTGGATCTGCGTTAGTTGAATAAGTGTTGCGGTGAATCTAGGTTAGTTGAACGGTCAACGAAGGTGACCCCCCCACCAACAGACGTGACTGTCTGTTTTATATTTAATGACAAAATATATTACGTAAAATTATATATAATATATAACATATAAATATAAATTATTGTAATTATATATAATAGAAAATTTTAATTAATTAAATACATATATATATCAAATATATATAAGCGTAAATATTACGTTAAATATATATTACATATATAACGTATATATAATTATATATATAAAAATATATAACATAAACTAATTAAAAGTTTATTTTAATTAATTAAATTTATTATTTATATATATATATATGTGTGTGTGTAAAAGTTATTTAATTAAAAAAGCTATAATATATATTAAATATATATATAAAAATTTATTTAGCCAAAAAAAAAAGAAGAGGAAAAATATTTTAACTGGCAAATAAATACACACCCCCATAAACCCGCTCAATGTCGACAATGACAATGGCGGATTTCCAAAAAAAATTGGTTGACGCAGAGCATAAGATAAATAACAACCACGACGAGGTCAATAAAATGCTTGAGGAGCAAGCGGACAAAATAAAAAATCTTCAAGATACGACAAATCAAATATAGATAAAGATGGAAAATCAACATGTCCAAACAGAAGTAAACATCAGAGACGCCTTAGCAATGCTGACACTTTTGTGTAAAAAGTCGAATTGTACACCTGAAGAGCTACTAAAAGAAAGTAAAGAGAATCAAGAGCACCTCTCATCAGATTCAACAAAGTCAACAGATTCTCATGAAATGGTTGAATCCCCAAAAAAATCAGCGACACCCCACCAAGAAGCAAGTAACACGGCCCTTACAAACAAGCAACTTTGGGATACCCTTACTAATCAACACCCTTTTTTTGCTCAACCATTAGCCACATACCAAAGGAGGGCAAAGGTCGAGATGCCTAAATTCAATGGAAACGAAAAAAACAAAGTTGCATGGATAAATAAAGCAGAAGAATACTTCGAGATATATGACATCACTGACGATGACGAAAAGCTCAGACATGCATCCATGAAAATGGAAGGAGAAACATATAACTGGTATATGTGGTGGAAAAAAACAACACACGTCATTAGCTGGAGAAAATTTAAAGATGCTTTTTTTAAAAGATTCCAAGGTGTAAAAGAAGAAGAGTTCTTTTCAAAACTCATCAAATTGCGACAAAAAGGAAGGTGGATGAATACACTCAGATGGGAGACCTTGTAATCGAGACTGGGTTAACAAGAATCTGTTTAATTCAGTCATACATCTCGGGACTTAAAACCCATTTACAAGTAGAACTTGAGATGCATGACATTTCATCAATAGAAGTAGCAAGACGAAAAGCAAAAACAGCCAAAAAGAAATTCGAACAAATATTTTGGTCAAAAGTCGAAAAAACATATTCAAGACGAAGAACACCTCAGTATGCGGACGCAAAAAATACAAGATATGTTCCACCACATCGTTGTGAAGATGAAAAATCTAATGTGGAAGCACAAAGGATAAAGGAGGGTAAATGCAAGCGCTGTGGTGACAAGTGGGACCCCAAACATAGGTGTGCAAAAGGGAAAGAACTAAAGAAGCTATTTAATTGTGAAGCAACCAATGATTCAAACAGTGAAGAGTTTGACATTGAAGAAACAGAAGATGCCCCAGAATTCTCAACAGAACTAGATGACGAAAGTATGCCGCAAGTGTCATTATCAGCTATGACAGGTATATCACAACCTCAGACTCTAAAATTAAAGGGACACATAAAGAAGAACAACGTGGTGGTTCTCATTGACTCTGGTAGCACACACAATTATTTGGATGCAACCATGGCCAAGAGACTTAATATTTTTTCATTCCCCTTACCAAACATGAAGGTAATGGTAGCAGATGGTAAGAGGATTGAAAAGGTGGGGAAATGCCATAAGGTTAAATTGCAAATTCAAGATTTCAGTTTAGAATCTTCATTTTTCACAGTACCATTAGGAGGAGTAGATGTAGTCTTAAGTGTCCAGTGGTTGCGAACCTTAGGTACTTATGCCGCTAACCACCAAGTACAATTTATAAAATTCAAATGGGGAGGTCAAAAGTACAAATTACATGGGTTCCAAGCACCAGAAAATCAAATTGTATCATCATCTCAGATGATGAAGATGATTCGAAAGGGAGCACCTGCTTATGTAGTACAATGTCATCAGTTAGAAATGTTATATGCAAATATGACTAGTGAAGAGTCACCAGAGATACAAGATTTAATTAGGAAACATGAAGTATTTCAAGACTTCCCTCTAAAGATGCCGCCTAATCCAAGACCTCTTAAGGTGTGGAATCATCTCGAAAAGTAAAAGTCCTTACGCTGCTCCAGTGGTATTGGTAAGGAAGAAAGATGGGTCATTCAGGCTATGTATTGACTATAGGGGATTAAACAAAATAACAATTAAAAACAAGTTTCCAATCCCCTTTATCGACGAAATGTTGGATGAGCTACATGGCGCAAGGTATTTCTCAAAATTGGACCTAAGATTAGGTTACTATCAAATTAGAATAAGATTAGAAGACATACCAAAAACTGCATTCCGAACACATGAAGGTCATTATGAATTTAAAGTAATGCCGTTTGGATTAACCAATGCACCAGCAACGTTTTAAGCAACGATGAATGCATTATTTCGCCCACATCTCAGGAAGTTTGTATTAGTATTCTTTGACGATATTCTAATTTACATTAAAACTTGGAAGGAGCACTTGCAACATTTGGATAAGGTTCTTACACTACTTAAAGAACACCAATTTTACGCAAAAAAATCCAAATGCACCTTCGGAAAGGAAGAAGTAGAATACCTTGGACACATTATATCCCATGAAGGTGTAAAGGTGGACCCTAACAAAATCCAAGCTATAAAAGAATGGACCAAACCTGCTAATATATCCAAGCTAAGAGGGTTCTTAGGTTTGACGGGATATTACCGAAGGTTTATTAAAAACTATGCACATATCACTGCACCTCTAACAAATCTTTTAAAGAAGAATTCGTTTCTATGGGATGAGGAAGCAGGAAAGTGTTTTGAAAAATTAAAAGAAATTATGTCTAATGCTCCCGTATTAGCAACACCAGATTTTTCTAAACCATTTATCATTGAGTGTGATGCTTCTGGATTCGGTATAGGTGCAGTACTAATGCAACAAGGACATCCAATAGCTTTTGAAAGTAGGAAGCTCAATAAAAGAGAAAGCCTCAAATCCACATATAACAAAGAAATGCTGGCTATCATGCACGCACTAGTTAAGTGGAGGCAATATCTTTTGGGAAGTAAGTTTTCTATTCGAACAGACCATAACAGTCTCCAACATCTCCTTCAACAAAAAACACTTTCCAAAGAACAACAAAAATGGATTGAAAAAATTGCTGCTTTTGACTTGGAAATACTACATAAAAGAGGTAAAGACAATGTCGTAGCAGATGCCTTATCCAGGAAAGATGAAGAACCAACACTACTTGCAATGTCGGTTGTTGTTCCTGAGTGGCTTAACGAAATTCGAAGTGAGTATGCCAAGGATCCAGAAGTAAAAGCAATAATCAATAACCTTCCCAATAACTCAAAATTTGAGTGGAAGAATGATATCCTATGGTATAAGGGAAGAATATATCTAAATACAAATTCCAAGTTTAAGTTTAAGATACTCAAGGAATTACATGACTCACCGTCAGCTGGACACGTAGGATTCTCTAAGACTTACTACAATGCACATCAATCTTTCTTTTGGAAGGGAATGAATCGTGATATTTAGAAGTATGTAGCAGAGTGTGACACATGTCAAAGGAATAAAAGTGAAAATATTATGACACCAGGATTACTTCACCCCTTAAACATTCCAAATCAGAAACGGGAAAAAATCTCAATGGACTTTATCAAAGGATTACCAGTATCTGAAGGCAAGGACAAGATTTTCGTAGTAGTCGACAGACTCACCAAATATGCTCACTTCATGGCAATAAAGAAGTCATACTCAACAAAAGAAATCGCTGAAATATTTTGCAAAAATATATATAAGTTACACGGTTTTCCGAAGGTCATTGTGAGTGATAGAGATGCCAAGTTCAAAGGTAATTTCTGGAAGGAATTGTTCAACCATATAGGAACTTACCTAAATATGAGTTTCGCTTATCATCCTCAAACAGATGGCCAAACAGAGGTTGTCAATAAATGTTTGGAGGCCTACCTACGTTGCTACGCTACAGAAAAACAAAATAAATGGGCTCAATGGCTACATTTTGCTGAGTGGTGGTATAATTCCACTTATCATACATTAGCAAAAATGACGCCATTTCAAGCTCTATATGGGTATGAACCCCCAAAATGGAAGGATCTAGCTATTGTCCAGACAAATCTACCCGCTGTTAAGGATCAACTAGAAGAAACCCAAAAAATCTTCCAAATATTAAAAGAAAACCTGAATAATGCAAGGAATCGTATGAAGCAACAAGCGGACCGTAACAGAACCGAAAGAGAGTTTGAAGTCGGAGAATGGGTATTTGTTAAGCTCCAACCATACAAACAATTATCCTTAAAACAGAAAGGAAAAAACAAATTGGCACCAAAGTTTTATGGACCTTATCAGATTAACGAAAAGATAGTTGCGTATGGTTTAAGCCTTCCAGAGACAAGTCGTGTTCACAACGTCTTCCACGTATCTTGCCTTAAAAGGGCACTAGGTAACAATCAAACAACACAAACAACACTTCCATCCCTTGATGATGAGGGAAGAGTCATTTTAGAACCAAAAGGTATTTTGTCTACTAGAGAAAGAAAGCTTCGATATCGTACTATCAAGGAATATCTGATCAAGTGGAAGGACTTGCCCGAAGAAGAAGCTTCTTGGGAGAATGAAGCATTTTGTCAACAACATCCGTCGTTACGTATGCTTTCAGGACAAAGCATTCTTTCGAGAGGAAGGCAATGTTATGTAAAAATTAGTTAGATTAGGTTATTATTAAATATTAGTTAAATAAGATGAAAGGGCATGATCCCTTTCCCCAAAGGGTGTTCCTGGCGGTATATAAGCTAGGCGCCCGTAATTGTAATATCATCATCTGTAATTCATTTATTAATAAAAGTATTTTTATATATATTCTGTTTATCCGGATGTTTTATGCGTCACTTAGCTTGCCACTTGGCCTTAAAGGGGCTGAATTAGGGCAAAGAGAAAATTTATGGATAAAAGTTAAAGTGATCACCAACAAAGGAGGGCCAGTGCCTTATTTTTGGTGCATGGAGTCTATAATGTGATAGGTTAGCCAATAAGTTTCCGAGGAGGCTGATATTTTGCTACCACCGCAAACAAAATTTCAACAATTATCTATGCAATGGATAATGGACTTTTCATGGGAGAGCTACCAAGAGTTCACCAATAGGACAATTCATTCACATGTTATGTGAGAATGCATGCAATAGATCATCTAGGTAGCATTAGGTATATCTTCAACAAATAAGGGTACAATTAGCATAACCTAGAATCAACATTTTTCCATACACTAGATATGAAGAACATAAATATTCAACAATTAGGTTTTTACAAGATAACATGCAAAGATTCCATCAATATGTTTAAAGAATAGCTCCAAAGATAACCAAAATCTGCTCCAAATATCAAAATGCATTTATAGATCCAATCTCTACCACAAGAAAAGAGGGCCGGAATTTCTCTAGAGAGAAAGGTCGAAATCTCCAAGTGTGTGATGATGAGAAATTACAAGGAGGCCTCCTCTATTTATATGAGGAGCCAGAGTTCGCTTTTTGCCTACAAGCCCCTCAGAGTTATAAAATAATGTGCTAAAACAAGCTAGTTCACAAACTGGCCTAGTAGATAATGTGAAAACATAAAAATCCTCCACACGTGTGAGCCAAATAGAGTAAATTGTTGACGTCATGCAAACGTAGGCCCTTTTAGGCTAGCGTTGAGGGAAAATGGTGCCAAAACAAGTGTAGAAGCTCTCTAAAATCACTATTTGAGTGTTGACCCCTAGATCTATGTCATAATCATTCTGTGGACCTAAATTTTGGATTTGAGGCACAAAGATGGGTCTCATGGGTCTCCTAGTGGTGTGGATGCTTGATTATGCTCTGTTGAGGGCACTAAAGATGATGCTAGCCCTCCCATGTCTTAAGGTATGAGATAACCTCATATGGGCCTTGGATCAACTACCTGACCCTATAGTACTCCTAAGATGGTTGGGGGCATGTTGGTCCAGGTGCATCATCCAATAAATGATACAGGGAAAAGTGCAGGAGCTCTGTGGGTGCTGAAGGTGCCCATGGGTACAAATGATGCTTTATAACTGTCTAGCATCCCATGGGTCTTAATGCATCACCTACAGGTGTGAGTATGCTCCTATGGTAGACTTGGGCCCCAGTTAAGTTGCCCAACCCATTACGAAACCCTCGGTCAATCACACACAATATCTAGTGCTGCAACTTCACCATTAGGTACATTTAATCATAATTGCATCTAAGTGAACCAAGCTTGAAAGTAATGGGCATTGGGAAAATTGACATTTCTTGTAAGGCTTCCCTTCCAAATTTGGGGCTTTAATTCGGTACTAGGTAGGAGTGGGCAATGAATGACCCTATTAGGTGTTTCGAGCCCTCTAAGGGGAAAGATTTGTCTCTGGTTCACCTTTAAGAAATAGGTGTCATGAATGATGAAGGAATAAAGGGGAAAGATTTCATGGCCAAGTGCCATGGTCAAAGGATCAACATAAAGGAAGCTCCAAATCTTGGGTGTATTAGATGCGAGGAGGGAGCAATCATGGACACATGAGTTATCTCGCCCTTTGTTTTTCCACCCCTCTAATTGCCTTTTACTTTTTCTTGATTTTTCTTTGTATTACTACTGGAAGCTCCAAAGAATGAGAGCATGCTTTGTATGATGTATAATAGCTATTACCCCCTTAGTGGTGGGGCAGTTCATCTCCCACTAGGGGTTGGGACATGCAAGGGTTCGTTTCCATGATGTGGCAGGGCAAAATTGGGCAAGGAACTGGGTGATGGCCATAATATGGAGGTAGAGCTTATGCTTGGCTTTTGCCCACATGCTAATTTGTAAGTCATGGCCATCTTGTGCATTATTATAATTTTCTTTCTCCTGTTCTGCTTGTGGTCATTATATGCTTTTCACTTTTCTTTTAGCTGCATCAACCTCCTAAAGCAAATTTCCTGGTCCAAACTGTGAAAAATCCACGATTGCATTTAGCTGGAAATTTATCTCCTACTGATAGCAGTTTATTTGTTATTACGATAAATATCGATAAATTCACAATTGCAATCTTCAGCAAAATAAAACATGTTGCTGAAAATACTAGAAACTTAAGGGATAAGTACACACACAATAAAATTTTGACACAACTATTTGGACTGAATCGTCCCCAGAAAAACCTTGAAGGGAAAGTCGATGCAACACATTAGGGTTTATTTTATTATTATGCAACAAATTTCAGGAGTACAATAATTTGGATGCCCAACTGACAATCTTTCGACAAATATTTGGCAAAATAATTTGGAGATAAAAAAATATCCTTTAAAAATCAATACGACCCTTCTGGCCTACTTGCATCCCTTTGTGGCTGCTCACATTGCTAGTTAGAATGCGGACTGCTGGATTTTTGCAACATGTACAACCATGGATCTGCATCCAACTAGGCTGTCTAGCCTTCCTCTTTTTGAGAAATCTAGGGAATTAGGATTAGGAGATTTCTCTTTGATGATAACTGCTTGTGAGTGCTTTTTACTTCTTTAGATTGGGATCTTCTTCAGATTGGGATCTTCTTCTTTGATTATATTATTATAGTGTTCTTCTTCATCAAACAGTTACCAAAGCATAAACAATATAGAGACAAGAGACATAGAATGTAGGAAATCAACTAGGGCCAAAACCTCTCCAACTTGAGATGAAAACCCAAAACGAATTCTTCTTCTTATAGAGACTTCAATTGACAAATACCAAGACCAAGACCCTTGACACAACAACCTCTCCAAGACAAGTCACAAGATCTTTATTCACTGCTTCTACTTGCCCATGTCAACACAAGTCAACCTACCTTACAACAAATCTCGGCTTCTCTAAATTTCGACCTTCCTCCATAGATCAACAATTCTCGGCTACCTGAAATATCTGCAAAATCACGTGTGCACTGAATTATGGACTTTCGTGATGTGGTACTCATTCGCTTGGCTTGAGGGCTTCCTGATATTTCGGTTAGCAAAAATGATGTTGTGAGGATGCTTTACTTGACATTTGCAAGGATTGTTGTAACACTATTGCAAAAACCCTAGTTTTTGCCACGTGTGAAGGATTGACCCAAAGATAGTCTCATGTTCCTTCGCTTCAGCTCTCCTCTTTCTTCTAGCTGGATAAGAGGCTATTATGCTTGTGATTTTCGCAGTTCCTTTCTTGTCTTGGATGCTTTACCAAATGCTCCTCAAGGTTAGGCCAAGCTGCCCTATAATAGTGGCCTGTCCATCAAAATAAGTCATCTTTACCTTGTGCCTAGGTTGACATGCCCTTTTGGAATCATCTTATTGTCTTTTTGTAGGCCGACTTCAAGGAGGTTTTGTGACAAGGTCTTGGAGGGTTAACAAAATTTCTTTTACAATGAATTACATGCCCAAATGGGTTTTCAAACTTTGACATTGACTCTATAGACTTTATGACATGCTGACCAACCCTAAAGGCTCACAATGGGAGCCTCTACTATAAAATAAAATTCCTTGACCATGAAACCCATGACTCAAGTATTACAAATATAATTTTATTTTCTTCTTTACATCAGTTACATAAAATTCACAATTACACTTGTAATTATGAAGACCAAACCTAGTTACACTTTTCAACACTCCCTCTTAACTAGGGAGGTATTCATAATCCCTAAAAGGTACTTGGACATTCTCAATATGAAGAATTCTCATAAGAAGAGTCAGATTGGTAACCCATCTGTATAGCATCATATCATCCAACATTGTCACATAGCAAGGCATTGACTAACAACACTACCTCTCCACAAGATCAGAGTTCAATGCTGGCGAGACCAATGATGTACATACACCCTCACCATTGTCTCTCTCAAAACATACCCCACCCGAGTTCTCTTAGAGTATTTTCCACTAGGACTATTCTTATCTTGGATTCCCAGTCCTCAAAGAATATCGGTCCTCTACGACTACTCTTATCTTGGATGCCCTAACTCATCCTCAAAGAGCATCGATGCCAGATGTTTATCCAATCCTCCATTTTGCCTTATCAAGTGAAGACAAAAATGATGTGTTTATCTCTACCTCTCAAGTTAGGGAGGACATACCCATTCCACTGAAGGAATGCACCCATTCCTATAAATAGGAATGTAGCCCAGCTCCCTCTTAACTAGGGACTTGACCAAGTTCCCTCTTGACTAGGGACTTGCTTTCAACAACCCTTCAGGTTGAGATCATGGGACAACTAACTGCTTTTAGAACTCCTTCCTTTGATGTCATGAATTTATTTTTTGTTATATAGTCTACATCTTTTCGGACTTCTTCGTAGGGAACCAACCATCGATCACTTCCATATCTGGGCTTCCTTTATGCCATGCTGCCTTCTTCATATCATGTTTCCTTAAGGATCTTTGAGCTTGCCACATGATTGTCAGTTGTAGAAGATTTCCACAGTTCTTCCCTTGACAGCCTTGCATAAGCCCATCCAGATATCATTCAAAAAATAGGAATTGAACGTTAAATCAAAATTACCTTTGTGATAGTCTTTCATTATGACATATTTCTGTTTGCATCAACATCCGACATACATATTGACACATCTCCAAAAGATATATAATGTCAAGGGTCTCTTTCTTTTTTAGACTTCATTAGGGTCTTCATATCTTTCATGGAGGTATCATGGTCAAACCTTTTAGTCCTTGGATGTTGATTGCCTCTTCTATAGTTGCATATTTCATGATCTCTTCCTTTCTTTCTTTACACATTTCTTTTCCAGGAACTTCCAATCAGACTTCCTCCAATTTTTGTCAACCACCTCATATTTCATATGAGGACATATTATGTTGATTTCATCTAGTCGATGTGTGACCCATGCCTTCCTGCATCCTTTCAAAGGAAGAGATCCTTCTTTCCGATCATGCTCTTGAGGTAGAGCATTCATTCATGTTACCTGCAACGATATGACATGACTCTATTTTGTCAAATACAAGCATACATACCTCATTTTTCTTTTTAGGTCATCTAGACTCCCTTCAACATCTTCCTTGATTGGAAGACTTTCAATTCCTTGATCTGCTTCACTTCTTTTGACATCATTCCACCATCCCATTAATTCCCACAAGTTGTAATTCTTGATGAAACACTTGCTTCCTTTTAGTTGGTGAACCTTCCAATGAAGATTCCAGTAGAGGATCTTGAGTATCATCATTTAGCAAATGTTTTTCTTTTGATTGATGTATGATGTGCTTTGTACTAGATGGCTTTTCCTTTTCTCATAAATACCATTATGCTTCTAATGAGGTTACCAAGAGCTATATCCTTCCATAGGTGATTGCCACAAACTTCTATCTTTCATGCTTCTCTATGATGATTTCATGAGCTCTTGCTTTCAATGCTTCTATGATGCCATGATGTATCTTATCATGCTCCTTAGTGACTCATGATGGCCATATCTTACAACAAAAAACTTGAAAAATGGAAACTTGAAAAGAACTAGGTGAGGAAGATTATCTCACTCATAGTAGAGATCTTTTACTTTTTCTTTCTTGGACTTCTTTTTAGCTTCCTCCACTTCTTAGATGATATGGGCTTCTTCTCTACCTCTTTTGTTATTATCCTTCTTGAACTTAGGACAATCTCTCTTGTAATGCCCATATTCTTGACATCCATAGCATTGAATTTTGGCCATGTTCTTCTTCTTTTTCTGAGGACCAAATTTCCCAAACTTTCCTTTTCTCTTTGCCATAACAACATATGCTTGATTTTGCTCACTTGATCCTACATGAGTTTTTGCCTTCAGCCCGATTTCTTCAATCTTGCATAGTGACCATAGATCCTAGAATGGCGTATCTTCTTTCTTCCCCACTCGTTTGGTAGTACATTTAGTACTATGGTGGTCATCTCCTTGTCAGATATTATTTCTCCCAGATCTTGAAGTTGATCCCTTATTTTAGATATCCTCATAAATTATGAGTCTATTCCTTCTTCCTTTGATAACCTTAGCTTGTAGAGTTTTGGCCTTAATGAGATAACTTCTCTTGTAGTTCTTACGGAAAACAACTCTACCAGTTTGTCATATATTTCTTTTGAAGTTTCGAGTTTAGATACATATGGGATGAGGGTGTCCTTGATGGATTCTATGAGAATCCTTTGAGTCCTTGCTTCCCCTTTCATAAACTTTGCAAGTGCTTGAGCATCTTCTTTCGATGGTTTGGTGATTGAGCCTTTGACATGTTCCATGGCCTCATTTTCAATGAGATTCAGATCTATCCTTCGAGATTTGATCCTTGAGGTCTTATGTGTCCCTTGATGAGATGCCCTTTCCTTGATTTGTCACCTTATATCTGAAACCATGTTGAGAAATCTAAGGCATTAGGATTAGGAGATTTCTCTTTGATGATAACTGCTTGTGAGTGCTTTTTACTTCTTTAGATTAGGATCTTCTTCTTTGCTTAGATTATTATGGTGTTCTTCATCAAACAATTACCAAAGAATAAACAATATAGAGACAAGAGACATAGAATATATGTGATTAGCTAGGGCCAAAACCTCTCCAACTTGAGAGGAAAACCCAAAAAAAATTCTTCTTCTTATAGAGACTTCAATTGACGAATACCAAGACCAAGATCTCTAACACAACAACCTCTCCAAGACCAAGTCACAAGATCCTTCTTCACTGCTTCTACCTTCCCAAGTCAACACAAGTCAACTTGCCTTACAACAAATCTTGGCTTCAATGAAGTTTTTTCCTTCCTCCACGGATCAACAATCCTCGGCTACTTGAAATCTCTGCAAAATCATACATGTGGGATGAATTATGGACTTTCGTGATGTGGTACTCCTTCGCTTGGCTTGAGGGCTTCTTGATATTTCGACTAGCAAAAATGATGATGTGAAGATCCTTTACTTGACTTTTGCGAGGATTGTTGTAATCCTACTACAAAAAACCCTAGTTTTTGCCACATGTGTGAAGAATTGAGCCAAAGACAATCCCAAATTCCTTTGCTCTCCTTCTCTTTCTTCTCACTGGATAAGAGGCTATTCTTCTTGTGATTTTCACACTTCCTTTCTTGTCTTGGATGCTTGCATGAATACTCCTCAAGGTGAGGTCGAGCTGCCCTATATATAGTGGTTTATCCATCAAAATAAATTGACTTTACCTTGTGACTAGGCCGGGATGCCCTTCTGGAATCATCTTATTCTCTTTTTGTAGGTCGACTTCAAGGCTGACTTCAAGGAGGGCTTGTGACAAGGTCTTGGAGGGTTAACAAAATTTCTTTTACAATGAATTACATAACCAAATGGGTCCTCAAACTTTGACATTGACTCAATAGACTTTATGACATGATGACCAACCCTAAAGGCTCATAATGGGAGTCTATACTATAAATAAAATTTCTTGAGCATGAAACCCATGACTCAAGTATTACAACCTAAGTTGCACGAAACGGGGAAACGGGGAAACGAGACGAAACGCGGAAGCGAAACGAAACGCGACCTCCCCAAATTTTGGAAACGGGGAAACGCGAATATATATAA
>APFE031401060.1:54521-70694 GCA_000404065.3 Pinus taeda
TATCATCCAAGAATTGTTCATTTATGTAATGTAAAGGAGGTTGCCCCCTCGAAGAGGCTGAATTCTAAGGCGTGGATCTCTATTTTCTATCTTTTTGTGAGCTGGTTTCATAACAAAGAATCTTTGAAAATTATCTTCTTGAATTTTCTATTGCTCTCTCTCTCTCTAATGCTCTCCCTCTGATTCGAACTCTTCCCTTGCTGAATCACTGCGTACTAGGAAATTCGCTTTGCCTTACTCTCACAACAATGTCACTCTCCATCGCTTTGAGTTGCTCTTATAATCTCTCGTTGAGGCTTCCACGACCATGATTAAATCTCCATCAACGACTAAGATCAATTAGACTTCATCAATAGAAGTCTCTAGAGCAATGTCAGATGTCCTTAATTAATTAACTTTAATTAAACAACTTTCTTGAGTTAAACATAGGAAATATGTTAATCATTGATGAATTAATTTAATGAAGGTGTTTCAGAGCCATATCTCGCGAAACCATTTCAGGGTATTGGAGATCTCATGTTCCTTAGCCTCTTTGACACCTTAGAGACTAAAACACTTGTCTGACGCTGCCACCATAATAAAAAAATGAACACTCCCTCTTAGCGAGGAAGGTGTTCTCCACTATAGACATATGTTCTCTGAAATAGACGAACTTAGTTCTCCCTAGATCTTTCATGAATATATCTGCAACCTGTTGTTTTGTGGGAACATGTTGTAGCTAGACTGCTCCACGTTGCACACAATATCTGATGAAATGGTAACGTATGTCTATATGTTTCGTCCTATCATGAAACAATGGATTCTCAGAGAGATTGATGCAACTTTGATTATCACAGTAGATACTGGGTTCCTCCATCTTCTGACTGAATAGACTCACTAGCAGCTTCTTAAGCCAAATAGCTTCGCAGGTGACCATGCTAATTGCCATGTACTCTGCTTCTGCAGAGCCCAATGCCACAGATTTCTGCTTCATGCTGCACCGAGATACAACCCCCAATCCAACGTTGAAGCAACACCCAGATGTGCTCTTTCGATCCACTGAACTGCTTGCCCAATGTGCATTTGTATAACCACATAACCTAACACCATCACCTTGAGTATACCTCAACCCATACTCAACATGTGTTCCGTGCAAATACCTTAGTATATGCCTTGTTGCTGTCCAATGCACTCTCTTAGATCCCACCATAAATTGACTGAGAGTGTTGACCGCGAAGCAAATATCTGGTCCAGTGTTGACCTGATACATGAGGGAACCGATGAGCTGTGTATACAAGGTTGGGTAAATGTCCTCGTCCTTTGATGCATTGATCTTCCTCCTGTTCGTAATCATAGGCATAGACATAAGCCTACACTCTTACATGCTGAATCTCTCCAGAATCTCTTTAGTGTATCTCCCTTGGTCAAGGGAGATCTCTAGGCCTAGGAAGTAATGCATAAGTCCCAAATCCTTCATGTCAAACTCTGTTGCCAGGTTCCTCTTGCAGTCCTCTATGTGCCCTAATGACCTAGTTAAAAAAAGGTTATCCACATACAACACTAGGATGAGTGGCTCACCCTCTACCATAAAATAGTAAAGGTTGGGATCTACATCACTTTTGACAAATCCCATTATTTGCAAGTAGCTGTCAATTTGACCATACCATGCCCTGGGAGCTTGTTTGAGTCCATATAGAGCTTGCTTCAGTCTGCATACATGTGTGGCTCTCTCATGTGTCTCAAAGCCCTCTGGTTGTTCGATATATACTGCCTCTTCTATCACCCTGTTCAAGAAAGTTGTCTTGACATCCATCTGGTGAATCTACCATCCCATCTGTGCTGATGGAGATATAACATACCAGATGGAAGTATATCTAGCAACTGGGGCAAAGCTCTCCTCATAATCTATGCCTTTTCCGCATAACCCTTTTCCATGAACCTAGCCCTGTACTTTGCCACGTTGCCATCCACAACGTACTTGATCTTATAGAGCCACCGAGTGCCCACAACTAACCTATCCACAGGTCTCGGCACTACCTCCCAAATATCATTCGTCATGATAGAGTTATACTCCTCCATGGCATCTACCCACACCTGATGCTGTGTGGCCTGTTGATCGTTGGAAGGTTAAACAACATGTGCCACAAACACCTTGTATTTTTCTGTTTGTCTACGTTCTCTCCTGTTTTTTCTAGGAGCTCTTATGAACTCCTCCGCATCCCTCAACGTCTGACGAACTTCCTTGCTGGTTCAACCACTAGTGGTGGGAGGATTGACAAACTCCTCATCTTGCCTCTGCTGTGAACTCACAGGACCTCCTGCACTTGAGATCGTGCTCGTACTATAATTGTACTAGATCCCTGTGACTGTCCTTGCTGTTGTCCTTATGGTTGCCCTTGTTGCTAGACCAATTGATCTTTTGTTGGCTCATTCTGATCACTTTCTGGCATCTCGCGAAATCTCTTGAAGGCCCTGTGCCCCATGAACTTCACATCATGTCTCATGATGATCTTCCTACTGTTAGGAATATAGATCATGTATTCCTTAGAGGCTTCACTATACCCAACAAAGAACGCTTTCTCTGTCGTCTGATCCAATTTAGTACGTTTTTCATCTGATATATGGTAGTAAGCTAGGTTGCAAAAGATTTTGAAGTGACTAACTTTTGGCTTCTTTCTTGAGAAGACTTCTTCAGGTGTTATCTTCCCTAACGCCCTGTAAGGAACCTTGTTCTGTATATACACTGTTACATGCCTTAGCCCATAAAAACTTGGGCATGTCTTGGTCATACAACATGGCTTTTGTTGCCCCAACTATAGGGAGCTGTCCATTCCCTCTTGATGCCTTCCTTCGTACAAAAGTTTGTGAAGTCACTATCAGTGTACTCTCCTCCATTATCTGAGCAAAGTATTTTGGTCTTTTTTCTTGTCGCATTCTCCACCAAAGCCTTAAACTCTTGAAAGCGACCAAAGACTTCATCCTTGGTGTTCAAGAAATAGATCCATGTCTTCCTAGAATAGTTATCTATGAGGGTGACGAAGTAATCGCACCCTATGAAAGATCTAGTGGGCATAAGGCCACACATATTTGAGTGTATAAGATGTAACACACTATTAGATTTACTGTCACTTCTTGGGAATGCCGCCTTTCCCAAGTATGCATCCTCTGCACACATCATCGTGTTCCATGCTCAATTTTGGAGCACTTGTTACTATCTTCTTGATCATCTTAAGTGCTCCATGGTGCAAATGTCCCATTCTCCCATGTTATATCTCATTCATGTCTCTTCCACTGCTATTGTTATCACTGCTGTTATTGCTAACTAGTGCCTTTGGAGAGTCGAGCTGCAACTTGTACAATATGTTGCTATGGACTCCAATCTGCCTCACCTTCTTCCAGTTTTGATGTTTGATACACACTTTCTTCTGTACAAAATAGACATCGTACCCCTTATCCTGTTCTGTTCATACCGAGGCCCAACACATGTAGTACATCTATGACACTGGTAGTTTCCCCAGATTCCCTTTGAATCTCGATGGTGCCTACTCCAACTGGAGTACATTTACTTTTATTACCCATTTGAATCTAGAAGTTCATTTGCTCCTCCTTATAGCCAAAGAAGTATTCTGTAACCCCTGTCATATGAGCTGACGCTCCACTGTTTATATACCAAATGTTAGTTTTTGTAGCATTAGATGTGTTCTAGCTGTGGAATTTTGTGGAGAGGATAGAATACATGAGATCTCCAAAGCCCAAAAATTGTTTCTGTAAATTCTGCCTAGAAATGATTTAATTAGATTAGTCGTCAGTTTTTTAAATATTTCCGAAGTTTAAACTTAGGGAATATGGCTAATTAATCAGAAGTAATTAAGTCATGGTGTGAATGATCTAGATACTCACAGGGATCGACTTTAAGTTAATCCTTGTCATCGATTAAGATTTAATCTTGGCCGTTGGAGTCCCAACAGAGGATTATTGGAAGTCGGCAATGGGCACTTGAAGAACACACTTGAGAGGTTTGATTTCCAAAGTAGCAGTAGTTAGGTGCTGGAGAGAGCTAGTGAGATCGAAGTAGTGTGAGGGGTAGAGATAGTGATCCGGAGGAAAGATTTTCCAAATCCGGAGAGGCAGCAGCAAGTGAGCTGAATTATCTTAGAGGGGCAGCGCAGTTACTTCAGTCAGGCAGTTCAATTTGGAGAGAAGAAAATTCATTCTCAGTTCCAAAGGCTGGGAAAAAGTCCCAGAGGGCCGGAGAGGTGATTTTCTCAGCATCTAGTGGCATAACGACTTCATCAGAGCCCAGTGCGAAGTAAGCCGTCCAGCCAGCTATGTAGAGCAGTGCAGAGGCTAATGCAAAGCTCTAGGAGGTCAAGTTTTGATAGGGAAATCCGAGCCAAAGATTGTTTGTGGGAGAAGGGTAATTCCCTTCAGTATTTTGCTTAGATTTTCTTGCTGTTTGGATAGCTAGTTGGGCTTCCATATATGTACTTAGATTTCACTGCTGCATAATAAAATAGAACGCTCACTGTTGCACCGGTTTTCCCAAGTTGGGTTTTTTCGTGGACATTGGTCCAAAAATAATTGTGTCATTTAATGTGTGTGTGCTAGCATTTCTTCTAGTGTTTATTCTTCCACATTTTTATTTGTGTAGGTTGCATTGTGAGTTATTCAATATTTGTTGTAGGAAACAATAAATAAATTGTTAATTAAAAATAACAATTAGGTGAATAATTTCCAGTCACTGCAATAGGATTCGGGATTCCGAATTTTCACACCAAATACCTTGTGACATTGAGCTAGAGAGACAAGCTATCTGAGGAAATTAATTCCCCTGTCTTGTTGATAAATCAATGGCTTCAAATTCGTGTTGTGAATTATCTGCTATGCTCTTTGGAGTCTTTGCCTTGCAATCATATTGATTGCTACTATGGGTCTGAGGCAATTCACATTTTTTCATGGAAATCGAATTCCCTGCTTCTTTGTAATTCACACCCCAAGTTGCCCTATGCATATCTGGAAGATGGTGCTTCAGATCTCCCTCTGAATCCGCACGATCTGCTTCCTTTTGCCTATAGCCTCGGATCTGATCTTCACGGCTCTGATACCATGTGAAAAATCCATGATTGTAATTAACTGATAGCAGTTTATTTGTTATTATGACAAATATCGATAAACTCACAATTGTAATCTTCACTAAAATAAAACATGTTGCTAAAAATAATAGAAACTGAGAGATAAATACACACAATAAAATTATGACACAACCATTTTGGACTAAATCGTCCCCGGAAAAACCCCGAAGAGAAAACCGGTGTAGCAAATGAGGGTTTGTTTTATTATTATGCAACAAATTTCAGAAGTACAATAATTTGGATGCTCAACTGGCAATCCTTCGACAAATATTTGGCAAAAGAATTTGGACATTAAAATTCTCCTTTGCAAATCTTTACGACCCCTTTTGTCTTGCTCACATCCCTCTCTGGTTGCTCGCATTGCTAGGTGGAATGCGCATTATTGGCTTTTTGCAATTCATACAACCCTGGATCTTCTTCCAACTAGGTCGTCTAGCCTTCGTCTGCCTTTGGAAGAAATTCGATCTGCCTTCCGGACATTGATCCAGCCTCCGACAACTTATCAAACCCTCTTCCGGCAACTCGCACTGCTAGACTGGCTAATTCGAACTGCAAAATTCAGCCTCTTCTGCTAACTATTTAGCCTCCCTTTTCCTGCTACTCTGGCACTAGAAAAATATTGGAAGAATCTTTGAAAATTCTCTTCCTAAATTTTTTGCTGCTGCTATTGTTGCTCTCTCTCTCTGATGCTCTCCCTTTGGGTCGAACACTTCCCTTGCTGAATCATTGAGTACTGGGTAATTTGCACTGCCTTGTTCTCACAATTGTGTCACTCCCCATCCCTTTGAGTTGTTCTTATAATCTCTCGTTGAGACTTCAACGACCAAGATTAAATCTCAATGAACAACTAAGATCAATTAGACTTCATCAATAGAAGTCCCTAGAGCTACCTACCCATTTTTTGAGGAGGAGGAGGAGGTGACACAACCTACCCAGGCTACCCCTGTCACTAGTAGGGGACGTGATCTACCCTATGTTGCACGAAGCGGGGACGAAACAGGGACGTTTTTTGGAAGCGGGGACGCGGGAGCGTCATTTCCAAAAATCTAGGAAGCGAGGCGTCTGCTATATATATATATTTTATATTTTATATTTTTTGCATTTATATTCAAAATAAACATCCCAAATACCAAATTAGTTGTAGAAGACATGAAAACACGCATATTTTTGCATAAATCAAGATAGATATGGCATCTATGATTCCATTTTAGGTACTAGTATGTACATCAATGATTAATTATTGGAGCATCAACCATCTATATTCTAGCAATTACAAACATACATCAAATTTTAAAGCATATTATAAAACATTAAACATTTAAGCATATTATAAAACATAAAACATAGAGCATATTATGATTTATCTAGCAAGTGAGCAATTGACAACATTTGTCATGTCCAAAATTCAAATAATAATGTTTACAAAATAGGTCACTTGGTCAGTGCCAAGACAAAAAGGTTCAAATTCACAAGCCTACAAGTCTAATGATTAATCTATGACAAAAGTAGTAAATTGTGAATATATCTACTAATCTCTCCTCCTTCCACCACGAAGAGAACGTGGCGGCGGGCCTCCATGTGATGGCAATGAAGGTTGTGGCACTGAAACCGATGAAGACGAACCCCCTGCTATTGGTGTTAAATCATGGAACCTAGGAACCAGATGGGCATGGCATCTCAACTCGATCATCATCATCCTGGAATCGCTAATTGCATGCATGCTCCCAAATGGACCAGTGCTAAGCATATAGTTGCTAAATTATCTCCGAAATGCGTTTCGGAAAAAACCGAAACACGTTTCCAAAAAATCGAAACACGGATCCAAAAAACCGAAATGCGGATCGGGCCGTAAGGTTTCGAAATGGCAGGAATCGCATTTTTCAACCCGATCCACGTTTCTATTTTTCCAAAATGCATTTCGGAGGGCAAATCCCCCACATATCCGTACAGATCGCAGATCGGACTTTTGATCTGTGGGGGGGGGGGGGGGCGTTTCTTGCACACTAGGTCTACCTCCTGTAGCTCCTAGTTCTTCAACGTCTAGAGCACAGCAGAGTCCACTACCAACTCCACCGACATCTACATCTAGAGGGAAAGCTATTGCATTTTCTCGCAAGAGGGGTAGAGGAAATCAGTGGTATTAGTTATTTGGTTCATTTGATTGTATATGACATTATGGCTCATGATATGAGATACGTTATTATATTTTTTGTTGATATTTTGAGGCTGAGTTAGGACTGACTATTCATTGTTATGTGTGATGTAACACTAGAAATGATATTACACATCTTATATATTGGTTCTTTTATCATATTTATGTGTCAATGTACTTATTTTATGTTGTAGATGCTTTAGATATTAAAAAAAATTGAAAAACAATGAATATTTTTGTATTTTATGATTTTTTTCCTGATTATCTAAGTTGCAGGAAACGTGGGCCTAGGGGTCGTTTCCCTGGGGAAACGAAACGGAAACGCGTTTCCCCGTACCGTACGGCGTGGAAACGAGTTTTCGTACGTACGGGCGAGTTTCCCGAAATGGAAACTCGCCCGTACGTACGGAAACGCGTTTCCACGCCGTACGGGCCACGTTTCCATCAAATTGACACTTGTTTTTAAAATTTTTTTTTTTGCTAATTAATTTTTAATTAGTTTAGGGTTTCTAATGACTTCTAGAAACCAATTCTAAAGCTATAAAATAGCAGTGCCTCTCATTTTCTCATCACACTATTAATGCTTTATGATTGCACATATATATATTAATAATTTTTAAATGTTTTTAATATATATATATATATAAAATATTATTATATATATTCGCGTTTCCCCGTTTCCAAAATTTGGGGAGGTCGCGTTTCGTTTCGCTTCCGCGTTTCGTCTCGTTTCCCCGTTTCCCCGTTTCGTGCAACTTAGCTGATTATTTCCCAATTTTTTCCGATTTTTCTCAATTGTTTCCCTCGCCGATATTAACCCGATAACGGTTACTGCAACATTAGTTTAACTAGTGTGATTAGGATTAATGTTGTTATCCTCCCCACCCCGGTTCAATGCTTGCATATACATATGCGTGTGTGTGTGTGTGTGTGAATGAGATTACAACTATCTATCGTGAACAAACAGTCTGTCGATGGCCATTATTGCATAGAACCTATGTGCATGGCCCCCAGACAATGATCTACAAGGCGCTTCATCTATGGTCAATGAACAGTAGGTTAATTCATCTACAACCAACCGTTCTATTGACGGCCAATGCTGCAGGAACTTGCTTCAAGCAGTGGCATTCCGACCACAATTCTGGCACCATCTTAAAATTTGACGTTAGAGCAGGGAGAACCACAATTCCGACGCCATTCAAAAATTCAACTGAGTTGGAGTAGGGATTTCTTATTCTTTGTTATCACCATGCCCCGCCCACTCAATCCAAGCTATTGAGCAACCTTGCTGTATCAGATGCAACAGGGCTTTAATATTTAGTGGCCTTTATTAATGTTTTTGAACAGGAAATGGATAAAACCTCCCAGGCACAAGGTACTTAGAGAGAACAGGGTTTGAAATGGCCACCCCATGATGGGAACATTCCTAAAATCCTCCTTTAGCTCCTGATATGGCTCCATACTGTTTTGGGGTGTTTTGTGCCCAATCCCAAGCTCTGGGAGCATAGAAATGGTGGGCTTGGGTTCTTCAAATCTTGGGAATGGTACCTATGCAATATATATATATATATATATATATATATATGGATGGAATGGTGCCTGTGTAACATACACATGTATTATATATTAGGTCACCAGCCTGTTAAGGTTCCATACTGGTCTGGCCTTGAGTAGTTCTAATTCTGATAATTTTGGTTACAGGTAATGACGAATGTTATTGACACATTGTTCTGCTTCAGTTCTCATATATCTTACTTTATAGTTACTAGCATTTTGGGTGAGGTCACAGATGTTGGGGACACCATTGTTCCCTAGGACATTCCTTAAAATTTGGGGTGTGCTTCTGCATGTCCCTTGTATGCATTTCCCCGCTCCTCTGTCCTTGCATCTCAGAAACTTGGTGGAACATTGGATAACTAACATATCCTTTCCACTCTGCTCCCGTGTCCTTACATAACAGAAACTTGTTGGATACAAAACAGTGTGTTCAGAAGTTGGAGCAATAGAATCAAGATCTCAAAAAAAATATATTATGGAAAGATGAAGAAAACTCTTGCTTGAAGACCCTCAATCAAAAGTTGTTAGAGCAAATTAGGAAATTAAAAGTTGGAGAACATGAAAATCCAGACATGAAACATACTGACAAAATGGAAACTGAAGAAGTTTCATGTATCAAGAATCACAATGAAAAGTTACTCTCGCAAATCAAGAAACTTAATAATGATAAGAAATTATTGGAGAAAAATTAGAGGAACTTGTCACCAAAGAAGCATCAAAGGCCTTGGAGGTAACAATCCAAGTTGAAGAAAAAAGAACAAACACTGATCCAGATAGTGTCATGGATAACTGACATGTCCTCTCCACTAGTGGGATATGATGATCAAACTTGAATTATAGTTGTTGATAGCAAACCTTGAAATGGCTGAGTGGGTATTTGAGACCATGTGGCCAGTGATACTGAGTGTACTCAGGGAGGACGATAAACCCATTCTTCCACTGCAAATAATGCTCCAAGTAGAAGGCCATCTTAAAACAAAAGCAGGATATTATTCTACTGAGAGCTAAAGGTTAGTGGTTTTGTTGTCATAGTTTTTGCCAAATTATTTGGGATGGCCATTTTGAGATCATAGATCACCTCACTTAAAAATAAGGGGCTCCTTGTGGTAAGCCAACTGAATTTGCAAGTCAAGTCAACATTGTCTTCTATAGATGTGAAAATGAACTGCCACTGTCTCTTTGTTCTTTGTTGCAAAAGCAACTGATTCTGTTTCCAAAACTTAGTTCTTTGTCTTTTCTTTGGTTTAGTGATGAGTTATAATTTATAGTATACTAGCCGTGCATGAGCTTGACTGCATGCGAAATATGTTATTTATGCATTTTGTCGTATTTCAGCTGTGAAAGTTAAAAACTAGTTTGTTGACAATGATAGCTGTGGATGAATAATGCACTTCTAGAGTTTTTATTGTTGGTCTAAATTCTTTCTGCAGTAATCTTTCTCTAATATTCTTCTATCTAATAAATTGAAGGTTTATGGAGCATTGAGATTGTCTGTGAAAGTATTACTAATGTGGAACTCCAAGCTACAAATTGATGGGGGACAAGATCCAGTGGTCGGTAGTTCTTTGTTAGAGGGTAGCAATCTTGTTGCCCTCAGAGTAAGTTCCTACTTTAACAGCTTTTTATTTTGTGGGATTTTGGTCGAGTCTGCTGGTCAATTTTTCTTTGACAATATTTTTTATCTGCAGCAAGGATCTGTCATAAGCTCAAACTCAAATTTGGGAGTACATGGACAAGGTCTTCTAAAGTTATATGGATTGGGAGATATTATCAAAGCCCAGCGGCTCTTCCTTTCTCTGTTCTATAATATCCATGTAAGAGTTTTTCTTGTATTCTTTTCTTCTATTTCACCTTAGAAATGTTCCCGCATTAATCAAGAAATGTGGAATATATTGGCAAGGGGTCATAATATTTAAATAAAGAGGGCTTATTGTTTTTTCACAATGGGTACTGACTAGACTTACCAAATAGCTTTGGCTAGATGTTGACTAAAGTAGGTAATATGTATTCAAATTATGGGGTTACATTTTTTCTGTTGGCAGATTGGATCTGGATCAACATTACAGGCACCCTTAAAGGATTCTTCCAAAATGGAGTTGTGAGTATTGAGCTGATAATAGCATTGCATACCAAGCATGAATCATGATGCATTGACTTCAGGGCATACAGCTGAAGGATGATTTTTATCTGCTTCATTTATTTTGAATGTTGCTTTCTCTTTAATCTTTCTTTGCTCAGCCTTGTGTTTGTTTTCTCAATCAGGATCCCCAACCTTTTATGTGAGAGCGCTACTTGTCCTGAGGAGCTAATTCATCCTCCCGAAGATTGTAATGTAAATGCTACATTGTCCTTCACAGTTCAGGTGAGAGTTGCTAGATTGTTCAGGCATGGAATTTTCATGCACCAAAAATTGCTATTTACCTCTGGTGATTCAGTAATTTAACAGAACTACAACTTGTACTTTATTGTAATTTGTAAATAATGCAATTCAAAGAACCATTACAGTTTGCTACCCATTACAGTTCATCTTCATTAAGGAGAGCTTATCTATTGGCAGATATGTCGTGTAGAGGATATTGTTGTGGATGGCCTGGTTAAAGGTAGTGTTATTCATTTTCACCTGGCAAGAACGGTGACCATCAATCCTGGTGGTTTGGTAACTTCGTCAGAATTAGGTAAGATTTATATTGATATATTATTTGCTATTGACAGCTTATGTCTAGATGGATTCCATGAAGTTTATGTCAAGCTTCAATCTTATATACTGGAAAAGAAGGGCAAGGCTTTATGTCCCATCTTCTTTGTTGCAACATTATTAATGTATTATTATGTTTGTCCAGTGTATGACATTGTTGTTGACATTATAAGAAAAATAATGCAGATTTATTGGACCCTAAATTAACACATACATATACAGGTTGCAGAAGAGGTATGGGTAAAGGACTTATTTCAAGCAATGGCGCTGGAGGTGGTGGTGGTCATGGAGGGAAGGGCGGTCCTGGATTTCTCAATGGTCATTTGACTGAAGGTGGGGAAGAATATGGAAATGCAGATCTTCCTTGTGAGTTGGGAAGTGGGGGTGGCAATTCAACTTCAGAAGGGACTACTGCTGGTGGTGGTGTAATAGGTAAGGAACGATATACTTTTTTTCTTAAAGATGCTCCATTTATCAATTTAATAATAAATGGTCAGGCACAAAATTTTCAGTTCTCTTAACTCTAGAAAATAGGAACATATAACCCCAATAATTTGACAGAGTGTAAGTTATAGCTACACAATAAATAAAGAATAATTTTTTATTTGAAGTCAGGGTTGTATTGAAAAACATATACGTTTATGTAAAATCAATGTGTTTAATGTAATTTAATTTAGAGATTAATGATTAATGCCAACTTACGGGCATGATTAGCAAATGGGACTCTAAAAAGTACAGAGATTAGTTAACATTGGAGTGCTGGGAACTGTGAAAATGTAAGAGAGTACATAGTGATTGTCTAAAGAATATGATCCGACACTGGGAAGCCCAAAAGAACAAAATGGGCAGATTTTTGATGTGGTCAAGGAAGAGTCCCTAAACCAACAGTGCTGCAAGCTGTCAGGTCATCCAACATCCAAGGCTGAGAAAACGTTTGTGATGTTTCCTATTGCCCATTGGTTTTGTGTTGAAGATTCTAGACTACTTGATTAACCTAGAATTGAAGATTTTCTCAGGATGCTTTTGATGACGGGCGATACAGAGTTTGGAAGTAAGAGGTATGGTGTTGCAGACCTGCGATATAAATATATGTCTATACTAGAATGCATAGAGATATGTTTAATAAAATATTGATTGATAGTTGATGAGATGATGCACCTCAATGGGGTAATATCCAATGTGAAGAGATAAGTCCTGATATAGAGGTGTGACTACTTTTTTTTTAATAAATTGACAAATTTCTTATATTAACAGAAAAAGATTTAGAATCAGAAATGCAAAAAGCGGAAGGGTATATACAATGAACTTCAGAACCTCTTCCTGGGAGCTACCAAAGCAGAAACAAAAGCAGAATACTCTGTAGGATACAAAGATTAGGTATCTTTGATCAGAATAGGTCCCTTCGCCAAATCTTGATAGCAAACCTCATCCCTCCGGTTAGAATTGAAGAGAAAACCAAATAGATATCTACAGACTGCCAAAATGTGATGAATGCATCACAAACAAGCGAACGTTAAGCACCAAACAAAGCAGTGTGCAAATGAACCCTGCCTTGAAATAACACAAATTCTTGTTCCTCAAAAGAAGTTCAACACTTGGTGAACTGGCACTCCCAAAAGACATGCTTGACAGTCTTTGAGTGCTGGAAAACAGGACAGAGGACATCTAAGAGACCACTCTTGGCCTCAACCTGGCCTTGATGGAGCCCCCTGATAGATCACCAGCCAAGCAAAAACCCTCAGCTTATGAGCCAATCTAATTGAACAGACACTGTGAAGAGGACGAACCTAATGCTCAGCTGGATCCTTACATACCCAATGAGCATTAAGGACCAGAGATAGAGGATGTCTCTGATGAAGAGCTGAATATATACGAGGGAGTCATAATGAAGAAGCATGTCATGAATGCTCCAGAGTCCAGCCCCAGTCCCTCCAAAATGGCCTATGCATGACAATACTTAAATTGTTTGGTTTTTGGAAAAAGAGCTTGTAACTTGGTAATTGAGAGACAATTAGAGGTGAGGAGATCGTACTCTTGAGCAAGAGAGCAACACTCTTTGCAGGAGCAAGCACCAGGATCCCACAGATATCTCTAGAAGAAGATACCCTTCTTGTTCAGTAGGTGTGCCTAGAACTTGGAAGTGAGGCAACTGTACAATATAGTCACTGTGCTCCTTCCAACTCCAAATCGATTGACAAGCTAGTTCCCAACCTGCCCCATTATTCCCTTCCAATGCCACTGGACTAGACCTGCAACAACTTTCCAATCTGGCCCAATGCTCCTGAAGATGAGCAAACATGTCACTTGAAATAAATGGGTGTAGAAATAATGTTACATAATCCAAAGACACCTTGAACTCTACCCTAATGTTGTGTTGAAAGCATCTGATGCTGAAACAAAACTTGCTAAGGTGTGTAACCCTCAAGGCATCCAAGCACTCCCTTGGCTGCAAGAATAATGCTCCTTGTGATGCAACATCAATCAAACCAAGGCCTCCCTCGTTCTTGGGCAGAGTGCACACACCCCAAGGCACCAAAGGAAAAAATGACATTTTCCATGATACTTAGACCACGAGTATGTTGAATTTTGTAGCTATGGTTGGTCTTCATAATTAATATTTTAGCCCTTGAAATATATATAATAATGAATTTAAGAGGTGCTCTTCATGTCGGTTTCAAAATTAAATTTTTGGCTCCAAAGTGATCAAGTGGCCCTCCCTCATGTCATGTCGGCCCCAGTGGAAGTGGCACCGATTCGGCCATCCAAAACACTATATGCTCTACTTGTCCTCCTCGACAAGGCACAATTCAGATTGCAACAATCATCTGTTTTCTGTTCACATGTGCAGAGAGAGAGAATAGGAAGCACGCATGACTAACAAGAAGTTTGTATGAGTAATAGGAAGTGCTTATGAGTAATAGAAGTTCGTGTGAGTAACAAGAAGTGCATGAGTAACAGGAATTTCACGTGAGTAACAGGAAGTGCACGAGTAACATGAAGTTTGCATGATTTGCAGTGGGCCAAATTTTGTGGGCAGTTTAACTAGGTTTGACCATGGCTATGTTGCTAGTCAGTTTGAATTTGTATTTGATTTGAAGGATTAGATGTATCTCTTGTTGAACTAATATTTTTCTCTAAGGAAAAGGTTGCTGGGTTTTTCCCCCAAGTGAGTTTCCCCAGAGTAAATCTTGTGTTGTATTTGTGCATCATTGTCTGTTTGTGATGTCTATTGTCCTATTGTTATTTATGGTTGAATTTTTGGAGTATAATTGCTTAATGATTAACTGGAAGTTCTAAAGAATATATATATATATATATTATATATATATATATATATTTGAAAGTAATTACCAGTTTCAGAAATTAGTTCTTGTATAAATTGCGCTTGAAAAATCAACATGGTATTAGACCTTTGGTAAAGAAAGGATGCTGAGTTCACTCTTTGAAGAACTCCCTCTCTCTAAACCAGAAGAGTCTTTTCTTAAATTCTATCCATGCCCAAAAATTATGAGCAAATGGCTCCCTCTTGTAAGGAAGGAAACAAGCTAGAAGGGGCATCAAAATTCAAGGCATGGAAAAAGAGAATTGATCTAGTTCTTGAAGAAAATGATGTCTTAGAATATTTAAAAAGCAAGGTGACTGGACCTCATGATGAATGAAGAAATTTCAACCCCCACTCCGGTTATCAGTTTTCCTTATCACTCCATGTATTTAGTTTTAAATCCAAGCATGATAAAAATTCTAAAATCTAAAAATGACAATATTTTTTCTGAAAACACAAATTTAGAGATTTCACAACCACTGAAATTGCATAAATAAAACACAGCAAAATTATGACAGCCACACAGAAAATAACACTGTGATTCTAGGTCAATGTGACCCTGGAAAAACCCCCTACAACTCTTGGGGAAAACCAGTTTGAGAGCTCTTCTTTATTTTTGAAAATGCTTTTACAGAGAAACTGAAATACACAGTAAAAATTCCAGCAACCACAAATTACAATTTATCTCGATTTTCGTGTTTGAACTCCACCTCAAAAATCGTGCCAATCAGCAAACAACCAAAACAGAATTTTTCTAGCAATAAAACAGCATTAAATGCTGTATGGCCAGCCTCGAAAAATGTGCCCAGAACTTGCTGTATGAACTGTACAGACCGTATGGATTGCAGCAGTACAGATGCCTCGAAATTTGTGCCCTTGCTGCTGTCCCTCTTCCTTGATTTTTGTGCCATTCCTCTTTCTCTATATCTGTGCCTTTCTCTTGCTGTGTGGTTTTTTTGCCTTGGGATGTGTACCAATAAACGCTGCTGCCCAGATTTGCTGAAATGTCTTCTTGCTGCTCTCCTTCACTTCCTCACTGCTCAGAAATTTTCTCCTTGCTCTCTCTTCTCTTTCTCTCAAATGCTCATGAAAGAATGAATTGATCTTTTTCTCTTCTCTTCTCCTTTTATTCTTTAAATGACCTTTTGGGTTACCTTAAGCAATGTTTTAAGACTCCGACTCCGACTCCGACTCGGCCGAGCAATGACTCCGACTCCGACTCTGAAATGGTAATGACTCGGCCGACTCGTTTTCAATGACTCGGTCGTTGTAAAAAATACATTAAATATTTAGTTTTTTGATAAAAAAACATAATTTTGAAGATTTTAAACATAAT
>APFE031401072.1:0-27945 GCA_000404065.3 Pinus taeda
CCTTCTGTGGCGCCTCCGCACTTCCGTAGCTACAGCGCTCGAGAGATCACCTTCACAGATTCGCTTTCCACTTCACTTTCATATAGATCGAGCTTTTGAAACAATAACCCAATATTTCAGATCTTAAGATATTCAACCCAAAAGCATACACAAGCCAAATGATCTCCTTTGCTTTATATAGGCAAGCTCTTCTTCAAATCATGGACCAATACCACGGGCCAAAACCATAACAAACCAATACCATCAACTCAATACTAGGGATCAACACGTCTGTCGAGATGCCATGGTCCAAAAACCATAGGTTCAAATTCCAAGGACTAACTACCATGGACCAAGGGTAAGTTTTCCCACATGAAATAAACTTTTCTCTGCATAAAATTCCGTGAACTTTTCTCCACATGAAATAAACTTTTATAAACTTTTCTCTGCATAAAATTCCGTGAACTTTTCTCCTTCGTACTTCTTAATTCTCATCATATTGAGAGCCATGCCATGGGTGTTGCCATCAAGTACAACATCTGTAACATATAACCATACCAGAAACATAATGCCAACAACTTCTAAAGAAAATCAAGGAAGAGGAATATATTCTAGTAGTGAATCTGATGAAAAATTCATTTAGTTTGTGAAAAAATTAAAGAGAGGTTCTAGAAAGTATAAAGGAAAGCTTCCTTTCAAGGGTTTTAAATGTGGAGAAGTTGGACATTTTGCTGGAAAGTGTCCACATAAAAGAGGTGAAAAGGAGGAGAAGAATAAGGAGATGAAAATCAAAGATAGAACTCAGAAGTTTCAAAAAGGTAAAGCCTAAAAGAGAAGGATTTATTACTCCAAAGATGAAAGTGGTACTTCAGAAGAAAGTAGTGAGAAATCTTCATCATAAGAAGAAGGGCACAAAGAATGTGTTCTTATGGCTTTTGAGTCTAAATATGAATCATATCTTGATGATGAAGGGATTGATTATGAAGGTGAGCTCATTACTGCACTTGATGAGCTACTCAAGCCTAGAAACAAAAGCAAGTTGTTGAAGGAATAAGTAGACAAACTAAAGGAAAATAATCCTCCTTTGGATGATAATTATTTAAAGACCTAATTAGATGAGATTTAGAAATTCGAGGAAAATTTGTTGCAAAAAATTTGATTCAGAAAAATAATATGGTCGAGTTAGAAATAAAGAATGAATCCTTGAAGAAGAATATTGGTGGAACTCAAATTGCATGGAAATATGAAGAGAACATCATATGTCTAAAGAGAGAATTGGAAGAGGCAAAAATGAAATAAAATGTGCTTGCTAATTAGCTAGAAGAATGGGAGGAAATTTTTCACAAAATTGAGGAAGAAATTTTCTCATTAAGGGAAAACTTATCAAAAGAAGAATCTAAAGAAATTTTAAATCACAAATGTGTTAAGGGATCTGAAACCTCGCAAGATATTATTAGCATGCAAAGGTCAATAGAAGACAAAACCAGTTTCATCTTCAAGCCTCCTCTATAAAAGGAATGGAAAATCAAGCAAATAATGAAGCAACTAAGAAGGGTGTGCAATATAATGGAGCTGAAATCAAATCAGCAAAAAATAAACAAGTGAAGCAAGAAAAATCCTCAAATTCCACTCCTTCATGGAAGCAAAAATTCAAGTATCTTACTCTATTTAATGGTTATTATTCTTCATGTCACAATTTTGGGTCCTCGAAGCCATAAATTGTAGATTGAATATTTTTTGTAGAAGAAATCTTGATAGATAAAGAGTTTCTTAAGGACCAAATAGTTTGCATGCTAATGGAAATAATTATTTTTCTCCCATAATGAATGAGATTGAGTGTTTCACATACAATAACTTTGGTCACAAATCTAGTGAGTGAAAATATAGCTTTCCAAACTCTTTCATGCAGCATACACAATAATGATTTAATCAGCATAAATTTGTGAGAAAATGGAAGAAGGTTGAAAATTGTGAAAATTATGAGATTTCTTTGATAGCCCATGATCAGCATGAGCAGTGTCTGATTGATAGTGGATGCTCCAAACACATGACCAGTGATCAGAGAAAAAAAATTTAGCTGAAGGAGTATGAGAAAGGAAATGTCGGTTTTGGAAATGGTGCAGCAATACCCATCAAAGGCAAGAGAATAGTTAGTTTGGACATGAATACCAAAGCTTAGCATGTGCTCTATGTTAATAGGATGAAAAAAATCTCCTTAGTGTGAGTCAGATGTGTGAGAATGGGCAAGTGGTGACATTCATATCTAAAAGATGTGAGATGAGAAATGCAAAATCAGCAAAGTTGGTGGCAAAGGTCATTATAAGTGACAACAACATGTATATTTTTTATGACACTAGGCATAGTTGTTGCATAAGAAAAATACAAGAATCTTGGCTATGGCATAGAATATTGGGCCATGTAAACTTTGGTAACCTAATAAAAATTATCAATATTGGAGTAGTTAGAGGATTACAAAGGTTGTTTAAACTTGATAGCACAATATGCATGTCATGCTAGTTTGGGAAATAAACAAGTGTGCAGTTCAAATCCAAGGAGTTCTCTCTAACTAGACCATTGGAGCCATTTCATACAGATGTATGTGGTCCTACAAGGAATAAAAGTAAAAAAGGAGATATATGTTTCATATTATTTGTGGATGACTTCACTAGAGCCACCTAGATTATGCTCATTAAAGAAAAATGTGAAGATTTAGCAAATTTAAGTATTGCCAGCCACTTGTGGAAAATGAATTTGATTTGAAGATAAAGTGTCTTAGATATGATATAGGAGGTGAGTACATATCCAAGGAATTTGATGATTTTTTTGAGGAGCATGGGACAAAGAGGAAATACTCCATGGCTAGAACACTGTCAGCCTAGGCAGTAACTCCATTAAGCAAAAACTAATTCGTGTTTTTCTATTCCATGAAGTAGGTCTATTATATACATGAGGGAGAGACTGTTCAGTTCATCTCCTGATGACTATTCATATTTCTCATTTATTTATTTACATATATTTACCCAATCACATGGATTAGGTGTCAACATTCCCCCCCTTAATCTGAAGGGATGTTGGTGAGTCCAAGCATCGTTCCGAATCATTCAAGATTTTCTCTTCCAAGCGCTTTGGTGAAGATGTCTGCAATTTGCTCATTTATGGAACAATGACGGAGATGGATTGTTTTGGCCTCAACATGATGTCGAATCAGATGATATTTAGTATTGATGTGCTTCATTCGATCATGGAACTTTGGGTTCTTGGCCAACTTTATCGCAGAGGTATTGTCAATCATGAGTGCAGTTGATTGTACTTGTTTTACCTGCAAATCTTCAAGAATTTTCCTAAGCCACACAATTTCTTTTGTTGCCTCAGCTGCTGCCACGTATTCTGCTTTTGTTGTGGAATCTACTGGAACTGATTGTTTACGTGATCTCCAAGAGACAGCTCCTAATCCAAGACTCATAGCATATCTTGAAGTTGATACTCCAGTTTCTTTGTCTCCATTGAAGTCTGAATCAAAGTATCCAATCAAGCTGAGGTCGTCCACCTGTGTATACTTGATTCCAAAGTCTTGAGTTCCCTTCAAGTACCTTAGAACCTTTTTTGCAGCAGACCAATGTCCCTCATAGGGCTTTTTCATAAACCTGAAGAGGATTCCAACAACAAACGAAATGTCTAGTCTGGTAGTAGTTAGGTAGTTGAGACTTCCTACAAGCTATCTATACTTTGTTGCATCCTCAAATTCTTTTCGTTCAATAGATGTGAGCTTTAAATTTTGTTCCATTGGAGTAGTAAGAGGATTGCACTCTATCATGCCAAACCTATTCAACAAATCTCCAATGTATTTCTTTTGAAAAAGAAATGTGGACTTTGGATGTTGGGTTACTTCAATGCCAAGATAGTAATGAACATAGCCCAAATTAGTCATTTCAAAACTTTTCCCCAATTCCTTCTTTATGGATGCAATGTAGCTTTCATTGTTCCCTATCATTAAAAGATCATCTACATATACCACAAGATATACATCTTTTTTTCCAACTTTCTTGACAAATAAAGTTGCATCATCAAGATCAAAATGATTGAAATTGAGTTTCAGAAGATGCTCAATTAGGTTTTCATACCAGGCTCGCGGTGCTTGTTTGATGCCATACAAGGACTTCACAAGTTTTCATACTTTGTGCTCATGTTCTTTAACAGCAAATCCTTCAGGCTGGGACATAAAAACATTCTCTTTTAGATCTCCATTCAAGAAAACAATTTTTACATCCATTTGATGGACTTTCCAACCGTTTTGAGCTGCTAGTGCAAAGAGTGTCTGGATAGTAGCGCATTTTGCTGTGGGGGTAAAAGTCTCCTCATAATCGACCCTTTCCTTCTGTGCAAAAAATTTTGCCACAAGCCTAGCTTTGTGCTTGTCAAGTGAGCCATCATCTTTATACTTGTTCTTGTAGACCCACTTGTAGCCAATTGGTTTGGTTCCTAATGGAGGATCAACCAGCTTCCAAGTGTCATTATTTATGAGGGCATCATACTCCTTTTGCATCACTTCTTTCCATTCATCATGAGAAGCAAATTCTTTGAAGGAAGTTGGTTCAAAATATGTAAACAAGTTCAATTCACAATCGTAACAAACATCCATATCAACAGGTGAATTAGAGTCATCTACATCACCTCCATTTTGCTAGTTTGAATTTCCGGTTCCTGTCTTTCCAACTTCATCAGGATGAACACTTTCAAGTGTCTTTGTTAGCCACTTTGGGGGACCTTTCTGAGATGGTCTAGGCTAATCCATTGATTGAGTTGGGACTGAATCAAGATTGAGTCTCCCAATTCTATCATTCACATCACTTAAAGCATTATTCGTTGTTGGAGTTTCATGTGGGGGAGAGTTTTCTTCAGAATAAGATTCCACATGTTGATCTAGTATAGGAATCCCCCCTTCAAGATGTGGAATCTGATTATCAAATTCTTGAAATGATTTTTGTTTTGCGAATCTATCCAAGTGATCAAGTTGCCGCTCAACAACATTGTCAGTTTTGGATGATTCAAGAAAAATTACATCTCTAGATACAACAAACTTCTTATTTACTTCATCATAGAGGCGGTATGCTTTGGAGGTGTTTGAGTACCCTAGGAAGATACACTTACGAATTATAGCACCAAGTTTGTTTCTATGTACCTTTGGTATCAAGGCATAATAGGTGGAACCAAAGACCCTAAGATGCTTTACCAAAGGAACATCTCCATACCACATTTCATATGGAGTCTTGTTTCTTATAGCATTAGATGGACATCTATTCTTTATATATGCAGCACATAGAACAGCATCAGCCCAAAACATTGTCTTTACATTTTTGAAGAAGAGCATGGATCGTACCATATTTAAGATTTTCCTATTCTTTCTTTCAGCTACACCATTCTGTTGGGGATTATAAGGCACAATTGTTTGATGTTTGATCCCATGTTGGCGAAGATAGTTTTCAAATTCATTTGATGTGTATTCTTTCCCATTATCAGTGCGAATAGACCCAATATGATATTGTGCATCATTTTCAATCCATTTATGAAAATTTCTTGAATGTTTGAAAAGCATCAGATTTGTTCTTCAATAAATAAACCAACACATTCTGGTGTAGTCATCAATAAGTGTCATGATATATTTATTTCCATTTTCAGAAGGAACAAACATTGGACCACATAAATCTGAATGAATGAGTTCAATTTTCCTATGTGCTCTTGAATGTGAATCATGAAAAGACTGTTTGCTATGCTTTCCTAGAATGCAAACATCACATTGCTTAAGTTTCCTAGCAATTGTAGGCAAACCAACAAAACCATTTTTCTTCAACAAGCGAAGGCTGTCATAGTTCAAATGTCCAAATCTACCATGCCATAATAAACTTGATGGAAGCGTACCTTCTTCATCATGAGCATTGTATGAGAAATGTTGTGCATGAGAAGATGTTCCTTGCAGTTTGAGAAGCCTTTCTTCTTCTATTCCCCTCATGACAAGTGAGTGATCAGATGCTTTTCTTACCTCAAGCTTGCCATCAAACATATGAATGCAGTGACCTTGTTGGCGGATGTGGACCAAGGACAACAAGTTTCTTTTGAGTTGTGGGAGACATAGAACATGATCCAGAATAAAGTTTGGAAGACTAGGCAGTTTAAGCCTGATTGTGCCAAGCCCTAATGGCTTGATTTTTGATTGATCTGAAAAGTATACTGCTCCATCAACATTGTCAGTGAAATCTTCAAAAAAATCTTTTCTATGAGTCATGTGGCAGGTTGCTCCTGAATCAAGCAATCAATCATTTTTCCAAGAAGCAAGTGAAGCATTAAATAAATCTTTATTTACTCCAATGTTACATTGTGCCACAACATAGTGAGTGGATTCAGGTGCTTTACCTTTGTCTGTATCATCAGTTTTAAGTGAGCGGATTCAGGTGCTTTACCTTTGTCTGTATCATCAGTTTTACCTTTCTGTTGGTTTCTTTTCTACTCAATTTTGTCCCATGGTAGCATGCATGTAGAGGCATCATGTGATCCATTTCTTTTACAGCGAATGCAGTGCAAATCTGCCTTTTCTCCTTGAAAGTGTCTGCCCCCCTACCTATGAAATATCTTCCTCTTCCTCTTTGTCCACCTCTTCTCTTGCAGAATCTTGAGTAGGATGCTTTCCTTTATGAGCAAGGCACACAGTCTCTTCAGAAGATTCAGGGGTTGTCCTCTTTCCAAAATCTTTCTCTCTGTCAACAAACGTTTTCACAAGAGAGTCAAAGGTTATATCTTTGAGATTTCCATTTGCTTGCAATGACTTAAGATAAATAAGTAGGATAAAGTGCCTTGCAAAAAGCGATAAGAGGAATATCGAGTTCAACCTTAGTGGATTTGATATCATGCATTATAGATTTTACTTTAGATGCAAGAGCAAGAGGATCATTATTTTGCAGTTCAAGAGTGAAGAGTTTAATCATGAGTTGGACAACTTCAAGTGTGTAGAATGTGAGTCATAAGAGTTCTTTCAGCTTTTGTAAGGCTTCAAAGGCAGTTGAATATGACGAAATATGGCGACTCACCTCTTCATTTACAGATGTTGTGATTAATGCATAAGCTTTGTTGTTCTTTTTTTCCCAAATGACGAGCTATTTGTATGAGGTAGGTTGTACAGGGTCATTGTCTCCTTCTCCAACACACACTCCTTTCCACAACTCATTGAAAATAAGGGTGTGTTTTATCATCCGGGACCATTCAGGATAGTTCTCCTTACCAGTGAGAACTATTCCCACCATGGATATGATTGAATGCATTCTGTAAAAAAAAATATTTATGCTGATAGAAAAATACTTATGCTAGCAAAAAAATCTATGTACTGTAAAAAAAATACTTCTGCTAGCAAAGAGAAAAACTATATTTTATCCATATAGAATATCACCATTTGTATTTTCAACCTTATTTCATACGATATATTAAGCATCCATGCCCTTGACAAAAAGGAACTGCTCACTGCACCATTATCAATATATTGTATTCCTTAAATCCAGAATGACTAATAGAATAAGGAAAACATCTTCACAGTCTCAATATTTAGCACACAAAGATAAATTATTACTCCTTTAACCTTAATGCTTCTGCGCTGATACAATCATAAAAAACTGTGGTGAAAATTATAGAAATGTGGCCAAAACAAAGCGTGCAACCCATCCATATTCACTCATAGCCATGCTGTCTCCCCAAATATTCATGTGCAGGAGCGACAGAACATATGTAAGCTTTAGGGAAAATAACCTATCAAGAATCTCCCCTTTGACCTCAAATCACACCATTTCTGCAGGCCCTCATTGAAAAACTATGTTTGTATTAACAATAACTGTAACAAAATTCAACAGAGCAATGTTTTCATTGAAAAACTATATACGTATTAACAATAACTGTAACAGCGTTCAACGGAGCAGTGTTTTCATGGAAAAACTATATGCGTATTAACAATAACTGTAACAACGTTCTCAGAATGCCCCCCAACGTTCTTCACAATCGCTGCTAACCTCATTAATCTCATATATCCAGCGTTCGCATCTCCATGATACCCCGCTTCTCCACCAGACTCCAAACGGGACCGCGCTCACCGCAGCTCCTCCATGTGACATTGTTCAATAGAACAGGGTACATATTGCAAGTAAAGGAGTGTGTTGGTTGATATTGCAAATTGTATAGATGTGCATGAAAAGCCAAAACAGAGCAACTTGAAAGGAAATCAAAACCCAAGCAATGTCAATGGAAAGTGAAACCCAAGCGATGTGATTGAAACACAAAGTATGCAAGTAATGTCAAACGATGAGAGTGTAGTGAGAGAGTGCAGGTACAGAGAGCGTAGGTAATGTCTAATACCAGAGAGCGCAAGTAATGTCAGACAAAGAGAGCAGGTAAACAGACACTGAATTACATGGAGAGCAGAGGTTACAAAGACATAAAGGCTAAAAAATGAGTTGGCTCTGATACCATGTCAGGCCAGGCAGTAACTCCATTAAGCAAAAACTGATTCGTGTTTTTCTATTCCATCAAGTAGGTCTATTATATACATGAGGGAGAGACTGTTCAGTTCATCTCTCGATGACTATTCATACTTATCATTTATTTATTTACATATATTTACCCAATCACAAGGATTAGGTGTCAACAAACACCATAGAAAATGGTGTTGTAAAGAGGAAAAATAGGTTGGTCCATTATATGGCACGAGCTATGTTAGATGAGGCTGATGTGTTAGATAATTTTTAGGGAGAAACAACTCAAACAACAGTATATTTGGCCAATAGATTCCTTCTATGCCCAATAGTGACAAAAATCCATATGAGTTATGGAAATGAATACCAGCAAAAGTTTACCACTTCAAAGTATTTGGGAGCAAGTGCTGCATCAAGAGGATCGAAGACATGCTTGGAAAATTCAAACCAAGAGCTGATGAGGGCATATTCCTTAGCTATTATTTCAATAGCAAGGGATACAAATTCTACAACAAGTGAACCAAAAAGTTAATTGAAGGTATTGATATTGTTGTTGAATAAGATTTTCCCAAAACTAATGATTCCAAAGATATTGCAGCTAATCATGATTTCATAGAATATGAGGACCAAGAAATTTATGACAAGGACAAAGAAGAGGAAGAATGAAGGAGTACCTCCACTATAAAAAAAAAAATTCCACCAAGTCACATCCAAAAGAAGCATCTAGAAATTTAAATTCTTAGGAACAAAGAGCTTGGAGTGCAAACAAGTAGGAATTTGGTGGATAGCTTCAATCAAGCACATTTTTCATTATCGTCTCAAATAGAGCCCAAAAGATTCAATGAGAATATAGAAGATTAAAACTAGGTCAAGGTAATGAATGAAGAGTTAGATCAAATTGAGAATAACAATACATGGGAGCTTGTATGAAGGCAAAAGGACAAAAACACTATTTGAACCAAGTGTGTGTTTAAGAACAAGCTAAATGAAGAAGGAAAGGTAGTAAGGAACAAAGCAAGACTTGTCTGAAAAGGATATACTCATGTAGAAGGTATTGACTTTGATGAAACTTTTGCAAATGTAGCTACATTATATGCAATAATAATGTTTTTTGCCTTTGTATGCTACAATAAAATTAAAATTTATCAAATGGATGTTAAATCAGGTTTCTTGAATGGTGAGCTAGAAGAGGAGGATTATATAGAACAACTTGAATATTTTTTGTTGGGTTATGATGAGAATCAAGTGTACAAGTTGAAAAAGGCACTTTATGGCTTGAAACAAGATCCAAGAGCATGGTATGCAAAGCTATATAAACATCTACAATAACAAGGCCTCAAAAAGGGATCCAAAGATAACAATTTGTATATCAAATTTGAAGGTGATCATTTTCTAATAATTGTTGTGTATGTAGATGATGTTATCTTTGGGAGCGATTTGGAGGATATCAGTAGCAAATTTGCACAAGAAATGCAAAGGGGATTTGAGATGTCAATGTTGAGTGGGCTAAATTTCTTCCTTCATTTGGAAGTTATTCAATATGATAAAGGAATTTTCATTTCTCAATTAGAGTGTCTTAGAGAGAAATTAAAGCAATTTGGCATGGAAGATTGCAAATTAGTGAGCACTCCTATCATAGCTAGTTGTAAATTGAGTACAGATTATGAAGCACTAGAGGTAAATGATTCTATGCATGTATCATTGCATGATTGGAAGCTTATTGTATCTAACTGCTTCTAGGCCTGATATTATGCAAGATGTAGGATTGGTCTCAAGATTTCAAGATAATCCCAAGGAGACTCATCTTAATGTTGTAAGAAGGATCTTCAAGTACCTTCAAGGCACTCTTGACTATGGATTATGGTATCCCAAAGGTGAACACTTCAATTTGATTACTATTACTGAAGTTGATTGGGATGGTAGTATTGATGATAGGAAAAGTACTTTAGGAGAATCTCACTTTTTGGGAGATTGTTTGGTCTCTTGGGAAAACAAGAAACAAAGTTCTGCCTCTTTTTCCACTAGTGAATTTGAATATATAGTAGAAGATTCTTTTTGTTTACATATACTATGGATGAAGAAAACTCTTCAAGACATGCATATTGAGTATGAAGGGCCTCTTCCTATCATGGTTGATAGCACAAGTGAAATAAGAATCTCCAAAATATAGTTCTTCATTCCAAGACCAAGCACATAGCACTAAAAATATCATTTTCTAAGAGAACAAGTGGTCAACAAAGTTGTGAGGTTGGATTATGTTGCTTTAGATGAACAAATTGGAGACATCTTCACTAAGCCAATTCCAAGGGAGAAATTTGAAAATCTTAGAGAGCAGATGGGTGTTGCTCATTTTCAAATGAAGTAAGGAGTTTTACATGGAGTTAGTTGTTGTCATAAAGTTGCCACTAGGAGCACTTTTAGCTAAAAAAAAATAGAGAATGGGTGACGGTTTTTTGGTTGGATTCATTTCAAATAATTATGAATGGTTTTCCTTACTTTTTATTTCTCATTTCAATATGGATTTCTTCTTCAAGTATATTGCTTCTTCATAATGGTCTGGTATCAAATATATTTAGAAGGGGAGTGTTCAATAGCTTAAGGGGAGTATTTGTTGAAACACTTCAGGTGTAGTACCTCAGCGTTGGCCATGTATCACATTATTTTTATGTATTTTACTTTTCCATGTAGAACCCCTTTCCATTGAGAGCAAAGGGGGAGAGAGAGTGAGTTGTGTATGTGATCAACTTCAGATTGTCGTATGTAACTAATAATTATCTTCAGAAGCTATATGTTGACATCATTGGAAAAGGGGGAATTTCTTGACATGGTTATGTTGTTATTGATGTCACCTATTCTAATTCATGAATTCATGAGTCTCTATGTGTTACTTTCAGTGTTATGTATCAATTTTGAAGGGTGTCATGATGTGTAAAGTGTTTTAGTAGCCTCAGGAAGTCTGTAAGAGAGTTGTCATGATGTATCGAGCTCTCATATGAAGTTGGGATACATGTTTTGATATAGGTCTTGCAACTATGTGTTTATTTCCATGTATTGATTAATTGGCATGTCTTCTTGAGGTTATTACCATATGTCATGATGTTAAAATAGTTGGGAGAGCTTTTCACAATGCCTTTTTCATCCTCCTGAAGATGAGTTGTCAACTGTATTAAGGAAGGAGATTGCATGAGGGGTAACGCTAGCAGTATAACACAAACATATTGTTAATAACACTGGGTAGAGGCTTGGAAGGGAGCATTATAACTAAGTCTAGTAGAAAAGGGGGTGTGTTACTCTATTTTGGCTATTTTCCCTGGATTCCTCATGCAGCTTAGTTGTTATTATTGGTGTTTCTAATAATATTTTGTTTGGGAACGTTGATAAATGGGTTGAATAATTTAACGAACATATAAAATGTGGTTAAGGTGATTAATATTCCCCATTAAGTAAAGTAGGTTGTTATATTAATTCAAGAGGATTAATCTCAATAGATTTGAGTGTGTGAGTACATTTTTTGAGTAATTGACCATGAGCAGTAATTATTGTCTTAACCATCTTAGGCAATTATAAATATGTGAAGGAAGGAAGTTCATTTGGTTCATTCTCTACTAGTGTGAATGAATGAGTGTGCATGGAGAGAATGTGTACAAGACAATAATTGTACCAAAGATTTCATAGCTCCAGTATTGTAATGTGCTTCAGAAATTAATCATGAATAGTGTTCCAGAGTTGTGTGCAGAGATTCAAGATCAAGTTGAAGGAAGTGTGTGTTGGAGATTTTTTCTCTCATTGGGAGTGTGGAGTTGTGGCTATAGTAGTTTTGTTATTTGATTTTATCCTTTTTGATGCATTGGCATTTCAATTCTGAATTATATTGTTGTGTTTGCATAATTGTTTTTACTTGGAGTAGGGGCTCCAACCTAAGTGCATCTTGATTGTCTATTATAGGAGTGCGTGCTCCATTACTAGTGGTGGCTAGTTGATGTAACTTAAATGAGAATATTTTGAAGCAATAGATAATAAGAAGAATCAACAAATAGTCCAGTGGTTTTTCTCCCCTAGAGAGGGATTTTTCCACCTAAAATCCAAGATTCCATATGTGATTATTGATTTTGTTTTTATTGTGCATGTGAATGATCTTGTTATATCTTTTTGAAGTGAAATTATGAATAAGTTTTATTTTTCATAAATTTTATAATATTTCCGTAATAGCTATTCAAAACGCTCAGGATTACTTGTGTCTAAAAAATTAGTCACTGAGAGAAGGTATTGTGCAAAGTTGGGCTTAAGAGGGGCTTACTAAGAACTCGAATTACGCACTATGTAGCTTGTGGAGGAATATTGTGTAGTTATAGATTATAGGGGAGCTTATTATGTACTGGATCTATGCAATGTACAGTTTTTGCAGCGAAGAGGAAGCCTACACTACGTAGTGCGTAGTTACAACTGGCTAGGAGGGCTCACTAATGCCTTTGATTTAACAGTGTGTAGTCAAAGAGGCTAGGGATAGTGTAGTTCATAGCTACAGTTAGAAAGGAAGGGCATCTCATGAATCTAAGTATTGCATAGAGTCTTCTTGAAGAAGGGAATATTTAGGATCTGTGACTAGAGAGGGGAAGGGTGTGGATCAACCTAAGAATCAGTCCAATCATTCACTAACATTGAGAAATCAAGATAGTGAAAAGAGAAGGATATGCATGCATAAATACACCCATAAACAATAATTGTTGGTAGGCAAAAGACAAGGAACGTGATGCAACACTTGCAAGTAATCTCAAAATACTTAAGATAAACTTTCATAATTTAATAGTATAGAAATGCCACTTGTTACAAGAAGAAGGGAAAATTACACTTGCAAACAAAAAAGCGACAAAAGTGAAAATGAAAAGAGGTAAAAGGTGACACTTGAGAAACTTACCAAGAAAAGTAGCACGAATTGAATCCAAATCTCCTTGTATTCATGAAAATGGTTAGAGCTCCAATGGAAAGTGTGAGAATGAGCTTTAGGAGCCTTTCATATATAGATTATCATCTCTAGTTAACTAACATTTGTTAGAAGATAAAAATAGGAACTTGTGCCACACTACTGGAGAGGAATGTGCACCTCCTATTTCCTAGGAGTGCACAGTTGACTAATCTTGGGGACTACACAATTTAATGGTTGAAAGGACTGTATAATTCCCTGTGACAAGGTGTTGTGTACTTCTATTTCATAGTGGATTGCACAGTTTTCTTTCACAAGGTGATACATAACTTTCTTTCACAGTAGCTACATGCCTCTAAGGATTGTGTAATTTAGTATTATAGTGATTTGCATACTTCTATGTGATAAATATTTGTGCAATTCCTCAAGGAAAGGCATGAAACTAGTGTTTGATCAAGGCAGGACTTAGCTTGTGTTTGAAAAGTGTTTTCATATCTTCAGAAGTTGTCAAACTGTCATCGACAAAACCTAATTGTCACCACAATAACAAAGTTAAGAAATCACTAGAATAACATGAAAGAATAAGTCATTACGACAATTAATGAGCAAGAATAACACTTGATGATGGTTAAAATGATAATTCTTATGATCAAAGGTAGGCTCCGAAACCAAAGCATAGGAAACATTTTGGATGGAGATTGTAGTAGCTACAACACTTGTTGACACTGGTAGAAATCCAACCTCTTTGTATAGTTCTAACTTTACATATCGAATCTATATTTTCAAGAGGTATCATTTCATCCCCTCGATCATCAAATTTTCCTTACTTAGCTTGATTAAATATATAGTTCTTTCTATTTATTTCATTAGCCAAATACTTTTAGGAGCAAGTCATATCTTAGTTTTTTCAATCAGGGGTTAAGATTATATAAGAATGTGAGTGTAAGATATCAGCGTATCAATATCATATTTGTTTTTGCTCTACTTCCTACAGGCTTGTTCAATACACTAGTGGAGTCACTTCAAGGAATCACAAGCATCACTTTGCTGCAAGTGAGCGTGTTCAGTACCCTAGTGAAATTTCTTGCTTCACCTCTTTGCACAAGAATCCTTTCTCTTCTATTACCCATTATCTTATTTTCATAACATTATGCTCATTGGAAATTTATCATTTTTTAATGTTCCCATGGACAGAAGAGGGGTCCTGCCTTAATGGGAGAAATAGAGGTTTATCCGTGTTTTATAGAGACCCTTATACATATACCTCTAAAGAAAGTTTTCTTGCTTAATTTTCCTCACTTCCCTTCTCTACTCAACCTAGTGGACAAGTTATAACCCACAAATTAAAATGCATGACTCAAGAAAGAAGATCATATTAAAGATACAAGCATCATAGATCTACTAAGGTTTACTTTAAGAAAGAAATTTGTTTTTCATCTAAGTTTCATAGACTAAAAGATGCAAGGCCCATGCAAAGAACAAAATTGGAAGTTAACCAAGTGCTAATTGCTACATAATGTCCTCTTGAACCTTTCCATGCTTGTGCAGAACCAAAACACACAACTTTCATATAAATATTATTACAAAAGCAAAATAAAAACACAAAGGAAAAACAAACCAAAGAAGTAACAATTAAGCAAGCAAAAGAATAAACTAAACCTACCCCTAAACTAAGCAAGCAAAGATCAGGCTTACATGAAATGAAATTTCCAATGCAACCACTAAAGCATATCCTAACCCATCGAGGTGACGGCATGAGAAATAGGAAAAATGATCAAGAAAAGTACACAAAAATAAAGATAAGCTAATATAGCACACTCCAAGACTTGAAGGCCATCAACATCAGTAGAAAAGTATAACAAGAAAGGTTTTAATAAGTGACATGTCATCATGTTTAAATGTTCATACAAAACTTGATAGCCTACCCCAAAATTACTTTCCCTCGACTCAAACTTTCAAGATTGGAAAACATCAAGAAATATTGAAGCTTGTTACTAGCAAATGGGCTTGCCAAGTAAGACATTTCTAACCATTCGGTGATCAGATCACGATAACAACTTGAAGAATCTTGCGATTGAAAATGTGATTTATTTTAATTTTTTTTAGTTAGTTCATAAATATTTTCCTGTGATGAAATATCGATCTAATCATGTTTAGAACAATTACCAAGATAGCGAGAACCTGACATAACCATCAATAAAGTTTCATTAGGGGAATTTTGAGGTATAAAATGGGCCTCCTAAGTAAATTATAAAATAATAGTGGAAATAATAAAATAATATTAGATTACATCATCAAATTTTACAGGAAAAAAGGAAAAACTAATTTTCAACTCGTATTTTCAACTTATCTCCTTATGGGTTTATTCAATTTTCAAGCGGAAACACTCGTTGGATGAAAAATGTGATTCATCATCCAAGGAGTACCCATTTTGCATAATTTTGATGGACCCTACTACACAAAAAATGAGAAATACATGAAAAATGTGATTGTAATCACGTTTTTTCATGTATTTCTCATTTTTTGTGTAGCAGGGTCTATCAAAAGTATGCAACATGGATACTCCTTGGATCATGAATCAAATTTTTCATCCAACAAGTACCTCCACTCAAAATTTGAGTAAAACCTTAGGGATATAAGATGAAAATACAAGTTGAAAAAGTAGTTTTATTATTTTATTATCTTTTAATATTTTTACTTTTTGACTCCAAAAATGGTGAACCATCCCCCATGGTTGACATCATCATCTTGAATCCTATTAGTTCTTATAAATTTTACTTTGGTTGTACATTTTTCTTAGGAGCTCCATTTTAGACCTCAAAATTCCCCTAATGGAAGTCCCTCGACTTCTTGATAAGTTTCCAAATTATCAAATGGTGAATCATCAAACATCAATGGCTTGGAAATATGAATAAATGAAGATGAAATCCTTTAGAACTAGATGTATCAATGTACACATTAAGAAATCCACAAACTGGACCAAATTTCACATTTGAATCTATGGATTCCTCATGATCAAATGAATCAAATGATGGATAGTCTTAGGTACAAGGAGTTTCAAACCCCACTTCATCATATACTAAAGGAGAGGAATGAGACCATGAGTAGTGGATTAATTCCTTTCCTTTTTCAAGCGAAAATCAGCATCCCACCACTCTTGACTATAATCAATACTAGTAATATTAATATTTGAATCATTAAATGGGAGAACTGGTGTAACAAATTCATCAAACATGTCAAGAAAGTGAATCAACGATGGAAAAGAAAAGAAAAGATCAATTGGATAATCATATAAAACAACTAACTCTTGTTCGCAATTTGAGGCCCACACATAATCATCATGAAAGACATCTCAAATGTCTTGATCCTCAACAAAATCACTTTGAACTTGATCCTCATCAGAGTCAAAAGCAACTGATAAAAAAGGTTGGTTTGGTGAATTGAGGTAAAGAGGATCAGAGGGAGTATTTGATGACGAGTAACAGATATATCTCAAAGAAGCAATATCATAAATCAAACTATATTCAAGATTTAAACATGTATTCTAACTTTTATTGTTAAGGGAAGGTGGAAATGGGATGGGATTAAAAATTTGATCTGTAAGTTTGCTGACCTTAACATTGGTACATGGGTCTGATTTATTTGATAAGGAAATGAAATAAGATGAAGAATCAAATGAAATATTAGATTCTTCCTTCAAAACTTCAAGTGCTCCATGACCAAGAAAATTTGGTAGACTTGTAGTGGTTAGAAATGAATTAATGAAGCAATAAATACACAAAGTATTGTAGAAACACTAATGCAAAAATGCATAAAATAAGAGAGACACAGATATATGTTGTTCACGCAATTTGGGATATGTCCATGAAGAAACAACCAATACTTCCTTTTATATTATCCAGCAAAATGAAGAGATACAACCTACAATAGATCCATTGTAATTTCCTCTTCACTCTCGCACAACCTTCTCTCTCTCTCTCTCTCTCTCGGTCAAAATAATGATACACAATTGTGATAAAATTCCCTCATATAAACCGAGGTTTTCTTGTAGGGGAAAAAAAAAACTAAAGTAACATAACCTCTACCATCATATCATCTGCCTAATGAATGACCTATATTGACAATTAAATTGCAATATTTTACAAGGAAAATTTCATTTATTAGTAGCTTCATGGGTGTTGCCCCCGAATCCTTGTTTGGGGGGGGGGGGCGGTGGCTCATTAAAAGTTTTCATCGTTCCCGACACCTGGACCCCCACGATGACTATCATATGGGCAGTGTTGCCACCCCGTTTTAGAACTAGGGTCTAACATGTTTGAGATCTCTAATAAAGAAGATAATCAAGCTCCATACCCAACAATGAGAGATTTAGATTCAAGAGAATTCAAAGAAAGATGTAAAAGATATTGAAACTTCTCTTTCATAAAATCCCACTCTATGTATTCCTTAGAAAATTCATAACAAAAATGAATAAATCTATCAAGAATATATTCCAACGATTCATTAGATTTCATTCTAAGGTGAATAATCTTCTTATATAGACTTTTTTAAGCATACCTACCAATAACTTGGTGAATCTCCATGGAAATTTGTTAGAAAGAGTGAATATAAGAAGTCAGATATGTATAACACCAATGTTTAACATGTCGTTCAAGGGTGAAAATGAAGAACATGCGAGCAACATCCTCGTAGTTACCATCGAATGAATCACAAAATTCAAGAAATAGTAGGGCATCCTCGAGAATGGTTGTTTCACCCTCACCATTAAATTTAGATTAGACAAGTTATGAATTATCCACACAAGAAATTTTAGATTTTCAGCTCTAGAAAAACATCCCAAGGTTATTATTTGGGAGGAAGTCATTTAAGATGAAAAATTGAAAATAGACTTCACAAGTTCAGCTTGTGATATGGCCATCCTTCTAGTAGCAATTGTTGATGATATTGGTATCCCGTTAACCAAGGGGATCTCCGAGATATGAAGTCCCAATTAGACCTCACACCATTTGAAGTAGGAGCCCAAACCGGAAATATGGTCGGTTACCATAACTATGATCTCAAGAATGTGCCTTGGTTGCAATTAACACATAATAATAAATACACATATCTTTGGTTACAAAAAGTAAGAAAAATATGTGTAATATTAGTTGTAATGCATAAGAAGATCTTTCACACAAAGGGAAAAGTGTGAGCCTCTAGAAGAAAAGTAATAGTACTATCTTAAAAGATACACAGAAGCATATAAATAATCATTAGTTAGCCTAAAAAAATAGTCCACAAGGTAACAAAAATCATGAAAGTAAATACAACGCACATCCAAAAGGAAACATCCTAAATTTAATGAAATAGTTCATTGACATTATCATGAATTAAATAACATGTACTATAAAACTTTAGCGAGTAGTGTTACAACATCCATGCTACATGCATGAAGGTGTGTTAGCTCTTATAGCTTATGATCATTAAATGAAAATTCCAACTATACAATACAATGATATGACACTAGCCCGAATAGTGGAGCATTAAGTTACTACTTGATTCTCCAAACAAATGATACTCACTCCTATGATAGACTAGAGAAGCCAAGACTACCAATATCAAGTTCCAAGCCCTTTGATTAAGTTATAAAATATCAAATGGGATGACCTTTCATCTCGACTTGTGACTTCTAAGTTTCCCTCATGACTCTTATATTTCTTTTGTCTTTATTATAATTAACGACTCTTCATATCCCACATTTGACCCTTGGACTTCCTCTTAGATTTACACTTTTATTATTTTCTAAATATAGTAAGACAAAACTCTTCACATAGGACAAAAATGTGGCTAGAGCCTAATAAGAAAAAAAATTAGACATTATGCTTGAGTTTGAGGAAACTCTAGATTGACAACTTCCACTTGTATATTTGTTGTAACATATTGGTATAAAAATTTATACTATGTTGTGTCCTCAAACATGGATTAAATATCTAGATTATATCTAACGTTTTCCTCCATAGCATCTAGATAGATAGTTTTGGAACCAGATTGAGTTCCATTCCATAATAAGAATAACTTCACATTTCCTTAGCAGGTCTAGCTACATACAATTGCATGTTCTGCCTTGTGATCTCAAAATCATATTTAATGATAACCTACCTCAATTTGTTCGATTATTCTTGAACTTCCTGCCTAATAACATTTCTTCCCTTTGTCTCTGCAAATGCTCCAATAGAAGGAATATTGTACGCTCTGACCAAGGAGTCCAAACTAAGATATATTCTTGCATAGGTGGTTATAATGTTGGCAAAATATGTTCCAAGTTTCTTATAGATTTGTAAAAGCATTTTGACCTCAGCCATTTCTAATTTTGCTTCTTGTTTTGTCTTTCTGGCTAATTCTATTGATGCATTCCTATACTTCATGCCCCATTCCTAGATCGCATTGATGGTTGCATGAACCATCTTTAAAGATTTCACATTCTCTTGTGATCTCTTTTGCATGTCATGTAATACAACCACCACATTATGTAGAGTGATTATCTCTTCATAATTCTTTCTCACATTGTCTCCCAATTAATGGATTTCATCATGTATCACTACTTGTAGCTCCTCCAAGTGAGAATTAGTGGAAGAAAGTATTTGGTTCTTGACTTGGAGATGATTAATTTGTTTTCTTGCAGTAGATAGATATTTTTCCAATTGCTTATTCTCCTCCATCAAGAAAAATGTCTTTACTTTTGTAGTTGTTGCAAATGCCAAATTTGTTGTTGCGACTATCTTTAGATTCCCCCTAGTATTGGTCACAATCACCCTTTGTGTATGAATGGAGGTAGGATGAGCCAGGTCATTAGGAAATCACTTTTTTTTCTCCTGTATTATTCTTCTATTTAGCTTCTCAAAGGTGAGGTTGGAAATATCCATGACGATATCATCATCTGGAGGAGATATTCCAATTTTGTTGAATGGGATGTGGCGACCTATAAGAGGAGGTGAAGGCCTACTACTGACTTGTTCTAGAATAGGCACAATGTCAACCTCTTGATTCTCCTCATCCTACTCAAACTCCATGTCTTGGGCCTATATCTTCTCCTCATTTTCTCATGCAAACTCTTCATCCTTATTTTTCTTGATTTATTCATCTTCTAAGTGTTTCTATCATTCTTCCTCAAGTTATTTTTTTCTTTCTTCTTATTCTTCCTTCTTCCTCAATTTTTCCTACTACTTCCTCTTTAATTCTTCTAACTTTTTTCTCCTCTTATCCACTACAATGGCCGCTCTCAAGATAATAAGATCTTGTTTGAACTTGCAGCTCTACTCTACTTGTGTATTATGCACAACCTTCCTCTTATATTTCATACTGATTGGAGTGGGAATGTCCTACTACATGACCACCTTATATGTTACATACCTTGACAAAATATGTGGAGGCTTCTGAGAACCAAATACTCTTAGGTATGTGCCACTAGGTGAGGTAAACTAGTATGATACTTACGACACTGTCACCATTACCTCATGGGACATGCAAGTATCTTCTTCCTCAAAGATCATCTTATACAAAACCTTGAAGAAGTTCTCAACAAGTTTCTCCTGCATTCCCCTATAGTTGTACTCTGACAACAAATTTAAATACACATGGACAGGGAGTTGTCTTGGGATCCAATTCCATTTTAAACCAAGGAATTCATGGTGAGAACATATTCCATCAAGTAAATAGGTATACATGTAAAACTTGGGTTGCATTTCTTTAGGTGAATTTTTTTCCTTATTCAAATTGATCTGTAGTTGCTGAGACAATAGGTAGGACTAATTGAATATCTTCTATTCTATGATGATCAAATACAACATGCATACCCACCTTTCAGGGAACGACTCAATATTCCTCTTTCCATAGACTCAAAAACACATAGTCATCAAGTATTAGTACATTATTCTGATAAACTTAGTTTTGTAAGTACTATTAAGCTTCTGGAGAAATTTAGTTAGTTCCTTCCACCATGTCTTGATCACATATTTGTTATTCAAATAACTCCAGGTAGCATAAAATTGGGAATCTAGGTTCTCCTTAGGATTAGGAAATTTGTAAATCAAGTGAATGTCATGTGCCTTATATGTGCCAACTTGTTTCCCACTGACAATGTTTAATGCCATACTCTTGGTGTCTAGACCCTGCAATATCCTCTTGATAACTTATCTACATGGTAGTAGCAGATATCTGTAAGCCACCTTATGGAACATAGATCATTGTATGTTCACATAGACTTCCCTATCCTCTAGACCTTTTGTGAACACTGTTGATGTGAATACATCTTTGATGTTGATCAATCTGACAATAGAATCCTTTTCAATATAGCATTGTGTGTCTGGAAAGATAGGGACTCCAAACACATCACTACCAATGGAATCTTCAGTATTTCTCTCTTTTACCTCCTTTGATGGTTCTTTCTTGGGAGGCATGGTGCTACCTGATGATGAAAGACTCATGTGTTCAGGATTTGTAATACCTTTTGTAAAATATGCAATCATGGAAATGATAAGTTATTTATGCAAGAGATCAGCTAAAAAATCAACTTTCAAGCAAAAAAACAACCACTGGGGGAAGGGACTACGCAATACAAGGATCAAGACGAGCATACAGAGCACTAGAATTGTTCACGATGCAATTTGTGTAAGAAGATTATGCAATTCTGGATTAGAAGGGATCTGAGTATGCATTGGAACTACACAATGCACAGATTTTGCTGGGAAGAGCGAGCCTTAACAATGCAGTGAAAACTTATAACTGGTAGGGAGGTCTCACTGCTACCTGTGATTGTATAGTGCACAGTCAAATAGGCTAGTGACTATGTATTGTGTTGTTATAGATGGAAAGGAAGGGCCTCTTCTACTTTTGATTGTGCAATGTGCAGTTGAGGAGAGTAGAAAGGTTTAAGGATTTCATAGTTTCTTCTGGAAGAAGGGAAGATTCAAGATATGTGATTGTAGAGGGGAAGGTTTTGTATTAGCCAAATAATCAGTTAAACCAATCACTAACATCGAGAAAATAGGACAATGAAAAGAGGACATGCATGCATAAATAAACGCAACAACAATAATTGTTGGTAGGAGAAAAAACAAGGAATGTAATGTGACATTTGAAAGTAAGATCAAAAGAATAAAATGACACTTTTAGAAGTTAATAATAATAGAAATTCCATGTGTTACAATAATAATGAGGTGAAACGACGCCTACAAACATGAAAGTGACAAAAGTGAAAGCAAAATAATGGTAAAAAGTGACACCTTAGAGACTTACTCATAAAAGTGATGCAGATGGAATCCAAAGCTCCTTGTACTCATGAAAATGGCTAGAGATCCAATGGAAAGTGTGACAATGAGATCTATGAGCCTTTCTTATATATATTATCACTCATGAGATTAGGGTTAGGGTTTTCGGTTCACATGCCTAAAATCAAGGAGGTATCTCTAGTTAACTAACACTTATTAGAAGTTCAAAATAGGAACGTGTGTGACATTGTTGGATAGGGTTGGATAGGAATGTGCACCTCCTATTTTCTAGGAGTGTGTAATTGACTAATCCCTGGGGCTGTCTAGTTCACTAGCTTAAGGGACTACATAGTTTCCCATGATAAGGGACTGTGTAGTTCTATTTCACAATGGATTCTGCAATATTCTTTCACAAGGTGAATTTGCAGTTTTCTTTCACAATAGTTGCATGCCTCCAAGGATTGCACAGTTTGGTTTCACAAGGAGTTGCACAATTCTGTGTGACAAAGGGTTGTGTAGTTCCTCGACTCAAGGAATGAAATTAATGCTTGATCAAGGTAGGACTTAGCTTGTGTTTGAATAGTGTTTTCTTGTCTTCAGAATTTGTGTAACTATTTTTGACAAGGCCTAATTTTTGCCAAGAAAACATAGTTAAGGCATCCTAAACCTAACATGAAAAAATAAGTCATTACAACACTTAATGAGCAATCATAACACTTAATGATTCCTAAAATAGAAATTTTTAAGATCAAATGTCGGCTCCAAAATCAAAGCGTATGAAATTTTTTGGAGTGGGTTTGTAGCAGCTACAATAATATTCTATGATTAAGTTTTTTTAGATAATCTTAGAAGGGTTGTTGGAGTCTAATAGTAGTCATGATAGTTATTTTGTGCTAACGTCTCATAGTTAAAATTCATAGTGGATTTTGATTTTCCATTGTTGTTATAACATCATTTAGCACTCTTGTAGACTTGATGCTCTTATATGGCCCTAGGAAGCCTTTTCCCATCCAGACTTGATTTTACATTAAAAAATAATATTTCAAATTCCACATGCGGCTCTTCTCACACTAAAACACATATATGTGGGTTCTATAACTCTATACCTACGTATATCTTTCAAAATATAAAAGAATAAAATAATATGATATTTTTCGTGCAGGTTTCACGGGTTTTACTGAGAGCCCATCTACATGATCCCATAGCACAAATGAATTAACTAATTCCAGGTAGTATATATACACCCCTTGGATAGGCCTAAAATACATAAGGGAAGGGATATCGACATTATACCCATTTTTCTCCCATATCAAGGTTTATTTTCCCGTGCCTCTTTGTAAGGACCACATCCAGACTATATATTTTCCTTCCTTTTTTTATAAATCACAGCAAAATACAACCAGAAGAGAAACACATTGGGAATTCAAATTTATTCATCATTGTCTAACACATTCTTGAAATTCATTTCAAGAAACATATCACAACATTTACATACATTTAACTAAGATCAAAATACTATTGCAACACATATGTATCATTCATTGGAAGACGAGACTCCGCTTGCTTTGCTGTTTCTGGTATTCCCTTGTTGCTGGTCACCTCCTCAAGTGAATGATGACATACATGATCAGAATGCAGTGACCCACCGGTTAACCTCCCAACCTACTCCTTGGGTACTCTTCTTCCCCGCGGACCCCCGAGCTACAATGGAGTTGTACAATGGAGGAATGCACTAGCTGGTAGAGGAGAGCCCTCCTTGGCTCAAGAGTCCCCTCTCTAAAATCCTCTAACTCACCAAACTCACTATAGTTTCACAATCACTGCTCTTACGACATCTCATCCATCCAACAATAGGGTTCCCAAAAGTCCCTTCTCCCATGGCTTGCCCCTTCTTTTATAGGAGTCCTCATAGATGACACTTGGCATGTCATGCATAATTAATTATTCTTTTATGATTCAATAGCTTGATTATTCACCCACCCATGTGTCACTCTCTCATCAAGGGTCTCCCAAAATTATTTACTTAAACTTTAATTTAAAACTAATATTTTCCTCACCTCAACCAGATTCTTGTTTCTTCTCCTAGTTGCCTCTTTATCCCCCTTTTTATTCCTTAATTTGTGTTCATTACTAAAGTCAATTAATGAGTCAAGATTTGATCCCCCTATATACTCCCTAATTTAACTCAAGTTATCTCTTAGATGGATATTCTTATGTTGGTTGTTGCCACATGGAGGTTCTCTACATTTCTCTAAATTTAATTTATTATTCTTATTTTAATTCACCTTCGTCTTCTCTTAATTAGGTTTAATTAGTTTAGGATTAATCTTTATCCTTACAATTATGTCCCTCTTTGCCCTTTTACCTAATTAAACTACATAATCTACCTAATATTTTCCAACATGGGAAGGGTATAGTTTTTAAGGTAATCTACTTTATTTCTTCCTATGATCCTCTTAACCCAAGTTTTATTTTGATTTAATTACCTCAGTTTCTAACATCATTTACCCTTGATGTAATTTACCTAGTTTTCATTTCTTGATTATATTTATCAATTGATTTATTTTTAATTATTCCAAGGGTGCCACTCCTAATAGTTTATTTGTGATGCCAAGGGTGCCAAGTTGGTCGTGCCCTTCAAGATATTCCCTTGAGGTTCCAAGAGTGCCACACCACTTGCCCTTCAGGAATTCAGTGACTACGAGGGGAATTATAGGTGCAACATCATAGACCACTATCATCTCTTGTGTTGCATGCTATAGTGAGACTAATGGTGTCGTGGATCAAGGAATCCACCTTGATGTGCACCCCCCGGGAAAATCTTCATGAGCGACCCAACTTTGGGACCTGCCCTCATGGCATTGTGATCTTCAAGGCAAAGGTGTTTCAACCCTTCTAGCCCAATTCAAGGTGGTAGTGCTAGTGGGTGAGATCAGGGACACTGTCCACCCCTCCCATGTAGTTCCATCCACCTGTACAACCCCATCACCCATATGTGAGTCATTCGATCAAGCAACTAATTTGTGCCTACAACCATTAACATATCATCAAAATATAGATAAGCATATATGGCAGGCTTCAAATTGACTTAGAATTTCAAAGATAAAATAATATAACTTTTCATCAAACTAGGTGTCATCAACTCGTCATATTCTTATGCCTCTAATGGTTTCCTTCCATACTCAATAATCATCAGTAACAGGTTTGTCAGTGTTAGTCATTGTAATAATAGCATCATTAACAACTCCTAGCCTTTCACATCATTGTTCATTGTAAGCCCGAACTAAGGAAAGTAGGTAACATAGGGGACACATCCATCATGGCTATCATCATTAAACATCAACGAAAACATACATATTCATTAAGCTATCAACATCGTAACGTCAATAGAAATATACCTATCCATCAAATTTATCATCATCATGCTTTTAATAGAGAGAATACATATCCTTTACTACCCTCATCATCATAAATTCAAATAGAGACCAAACTTAACTGTTTAATGTTACAATCATCATAATACTGATAGATAAGATACATAACCATTCATGCTATCATAATATCAATCGAAATCATACATAAACATCACAATCATGAATATCTCAATCACTAATAATAGTGTCATGTGCCCGGATCCTCAACCTAAGGTCCTCAAAGAATAATGTGTGGGCCTCAGGGCTAAATAAATGTTAGTGTCATATCACTGTTAGTCAACTAGAGCGGGCACTACATACACCCCCTCTTAATAATAGAATTCATCTCGAAGTCTGTGGAATAAGTAAGGAAAATGGTGACGCATCTCCTCTGCGTCCTCCCAAGTAGCTGAACTAGGACAATAATTGCCCCACTGGACCTTGACCTAGTCCATTAACTGTCGTCTAAGCTGCAAATTTCGCTAGTCCAATATGCAAACTAGTTCGGTCATCACTGTTCCCTCGCCCGAAACCTACAAATGACCAAATTCAATAACATGCAAAGGATCAGAAATATAATGACGTAAACAGAAACATGAAACACATCATGCATACATGCTAAAGATGGAGGTAAGGCAAGCATATATGCCACCAGCGCTTTCCTTTCTAAGATTTCAAAAGGTCCCACAAACCGTGGAGACAATTTTTCTCCCTATCAGACCAAGCAGTAACTCCTCAACACAAATCAATTCATGTTATTCCTTCAAGTTGGTCTTTATTATATACATGAGAGAGATTGTTCACTTCATCTCCCAGTGGCTATTTATATCTCTTATTATTTATTTACATTGATTTTATTTATTCACCCAATCCTGATGATTAGGTGTCAACATTTCCCCTCTTAATCTGAAGGGATGTTGGTGAGTCTAAGCATCATTCTGAATTGTTCAAGCTTTTCTCTTCCAAGTGCTTTGGTGAAGATGTCAAAAATTTTCTCATTAGTTGAACAATGATGGAGATGGACTGTTTTGGCCTCAACATGATGTAAAATTAGATGATATTTGGTATTGATGTGCTTCATTCAATCATGGAACTTTGGGTTCTTCGCCAACTTTATTGCAGAGGTATTGTTAATCATGAGTGAAGTTAATTGTACTTATTTTACCTGCAAATCTTCAAGAATTTTCTTGAGCCACACAATTTCTTTTGTTGCTTCAGTTGCTGCCATGTATTATTCTTCTGTTGTGGAATCTGCTGGAACTAATTGTTTGCATGATCTCTAGGAGATAGCTCTTGATCCAAGACTCATAGAAAATCCTGAAGTAAATACCCCAATTTCTTTGTCTCTATCAAAGTCTGAATCAGAGTATCCAATCAAGCTGAAGTCATCCACCTGCGTATAATTGATTCCAAAGTCTTGAGTTCCCTTCAAGTACCTTAGAACTCTTTTGACAGCAGACCAATGTCCCTCACAAGGCTTTTGCATAAACCTGGAGAGGATTCCAATAGAAAATGAAATGTCTGGTTTGGTAGTAGTTAGGTAGTTGAGACTTCCTACAAGCTATATTTACTTTGCTGCATCCTCATTTTCCTTCAATAGATGTGAGCTTTAAGTTTTGTTCCATTGGAGTAGTAAGAGGATTGCATTATGTCATGCCAAACGTGTTCAACAGATCTCAAATGCATTTCTTTTGAGAAATAAATATGGACTTCAAATGTTGGGTTACTTCAATACCAAGATAGTAATGAACATAGCCCAAATCAGTCATTTCAAAACTTTTCCCCAATTCCTTCTTCATGGATGCAATGTAGCTTTCATTGTTCCCTGTCATCAAAAGATCATCTACATATACCACAAGATATACAACTATTTTGCCAACTTT
>APFE031401072.1:37895-118245 GCA_000404065.3 Pinus taeda
GTTTATTTCCATTTCTGATTGTAAGCATATTTTAGTATTTTCCACTAATGAAATGAAGTATTATTTCCGCTGCATATTGGTGTATATGGTTATCTCTGTAATTTGTTGCGTTCCTGTTTAAATCCGGATCAATTCTATTGGGGATTATAAGGTACACTTGTTTGATGTTTGATCCCATGTTGGCGAAGATAGTTTTCAAATTAATTTGATGTGTATTCTTTTTCATTTTCAATGTGAATAGACCCAATATGACATTGTGCATCATTTTTAATCCATTTATGAAAGTTCTTGAATGTTTGAAAAGCATCATATTTGTTCTTCAATAAATAAACCCAACACATTCTAGTGTAGTCATCAATAAATGTCATCATATATTTATTTCCATTTGCAGGAGGAACAAGCATTGGACCACATAAATCTGAATGAATGAGTTCAATTTTTCTATGTGCTCTTCAATGTGAATCATGAAAAGATTGTATGCTATGCTTTCCTAGAATGCAAACATCACATTACTTAAGTTTCCCAGGAATTGTAGGCAAACCAACAACACCATTTTTCTTCAACAAGCGGAGGTTGTCATAGTTCAAATGTCCAAATCTAGCATGCCATAATGAACTTGATGGAAGTGTACCTTCTTCATAATGAGAATTGTATGAGAAATGTTGTGCATGAGAAGAGGTACCTTGCAACTTGAGAATCCTTTCTTCTTCTATTCCCCTCATGACAAGTGAGTGGTCAGATGATTTTCTTACCTCAAGCTTGCCATCACACATATGAATGGAGTGAACTTGCTGGTGGATGTGGACCAATGACAACAAGTTTCTCTTGAGCTGTGGGAGATATAGAACATGATGCAGAAGAAAGTTTGGAAGACCAAGCAGTTTAAGCCTGATCGTGCCAAGCCCTGATGGATTGATTTTTGGTTGGTCTGCAAAGTATACTGCTCCATCAACATTGTTAGTAAATTCTTCAAAAAAATATTTTCTATGAGTCATGTGGCAGGTTGCTCCTGAATCAAGAAACTAATCATTTTTCCAAGAAGCAAGTGACGCATTAAATAAATCTTCATTTACTCCAATATTACATTTTTCCACAACATAATGAGCGGATTCAAGTGCTTTACCTTTTTCTGTATCATTAGTTTTACCTTTCTGTTGGTTTCTTTGCTGCTCAATTTTGTTCCATGGTAACTTGCATGTAGAGGCATCATGTGATCCATTTCTTTTGCAGTGTATGCAGTGTAAATCTGCCTTTTCTCCTTGAGAGTGCCTGCTCCCCTGCCTCTGAAATAGCTTCCTCTTCCTCTTCGACCACCTCTTCCTCTAGAAGAATCTTGTGTAGGTTACTTTTCTTTATGAGAAAGGCACACAACCTCTTCGGAAGATTCAGGGGCTCTCTTCTTTCCAAAATCTTTCTCTCTTTCAACAAAGTTTTTCACAAGGGAGTCAAAGGTAATGTCTTTAAGATTTCCATTTTCTTGCAATGACTCAAGATAATTGCAGTAAGTAGGATAAAGTGCTTTGAGAAAAGTGATAAGAGGAATATCTAAATCAATTTTAGTAGCTTGGATATCATGCATTATAGACTTTACTTAGATGCAAGAGCAAGAGGATCATTATTTTGCAGTTCAAGAGTGAAGAGTTTAATCATGAGTTGAACAACTTCAAGTGCAGAATGTGGGTCATAGAGTTTTTAAAGCTTTTGTAAGGCTTTGAAAGTAGTTGAAAATGGCATAATATGGAGACTCACCTCTTCATTTACAGATGTTGTAATTAATGCATAGGCTTTGTTGTTCTTGTTTTCCCAAATGGTGAGTTCTTTATCTCATGTAGGTTGTTTTGGCTGTTTGTCTCCATCTCCAATGAACACTCCTTTCCACAACTCATTGAAAATGAGCGTGTGTTTTATCATTCAGGGCCACTCAGGATAGTTCTCCTTGCCAGTGAGAACTATTCCCACAATGGATATGATTGAATCCGTTCTGTAACAAAAACTTCTGCTGCAAAATTTTACTCTTAATGGGAAAAAAATATAATTCTAATATGACTGGACAGCAATTCAACTCGTTAGCAAATGTCAATACCCAATACTGTAAATACACAAATATGTACAGTGCATTCAACACTTCATGCCACAGTTCTTTGACCCACGTCCACATTTTAAATAAACTGTATTCAACACATGGAATTTAACAATTTTTATATGCCAAAAAAAAAACTTCAATACATATACAAGTGGGGCAGCATATGGTGATACCAGCAGCCTGCTCATATCTATAACATTACATTATAATTATTTTCATTGATCCTCAATGTAACATTACTATGTAAGAAGACCATAGCATTGCTATCATATTATTATAAAATTTGTCATATAAGACAAACCAATAGACAAACCTAGAAATCTCTCATGGCATCGGTTCGACTCCATTGGAACATTTTATAAAATCACTGATAGATTTTTCTAATACGAGCTTCTGAAATTATGAGTACTTGGCCAAGAATATATTACCATCCAGCGGCTGAAAAAAACTGTCCAGGGGCCATTGAATGAGATTTTCACCAGAATATATTAGCATCTAGCAGCATCATCGATTATGGGGATGTGAACCAGGGTTGCACGTGCTACCTTGTCTACTGGTAGCTACTTGAACCAGGGATGATACCACTACTCCTTCGCATAGCTACTCGAACCATCAACGCAACACCATTTCACACACCATTCACGCAGTAAACTCTCGCAGCAGCATTCCTTCACACTTCAACAGTACGATCTCACAGCATCACTCCCTCAAGAAGACAACGATGCAAATAATTCGGTTTCACAACGACACAGTTACTTCAGTTTCTCAATGACACAGCTATTTTAGTTTCATAATGATGTAGTTTAACAAGAAGACATGTTAAACATTTGGTACATGTGTGCCATCCAGGTACTGATGTAGAGTCCCTTCAACAGAAAATATGGTCAAAAGGAAACCACTTTCCATCCTCCAGGATGAAAACACCGAGATCAATAGAGATAAAAGCATTATTACCAAAATTGTCGGCCTCAAGGCATTCAACCAGTGATTCAGAAGGTTTCTAGAGCTAAGGCATGGCAGAACTAGTGCAGGTCAAAATATATGGAATATGGTAGACAATGTATGCGCAGAAGCCACACATTGGGTAATGTAAAGTGTAGAATGGTGTAGACAACAATTATGGCAGACAGAGAGCACAGTAGAACGACTCCATAGGGGGACAGACTGCAAGACAATGGTAGAAGGGAGTTACAACTAATTTTGAGAGTTGGCTTTGATACCATGTCAGACTAGGTAGTAACTCCTCAACACAAATCAATTCATGTTATTCCTTTAGGTTGGTATTTATTATATACATGAGCGAGACTATTCACTTGATCTCTCGATGACTATTCATATCTCTTATTATTTATTTACATTGATTTTATTTATTCACCCAATCCTGATGATTAGGTGTCAACACTCCCTTTCCAAATTTTATAGAGCTTTTTTGGGGCCTTACTCTTACGAACACCCTATACCCCACTTCATAACTTCGATCTACCCGATGAGCATCAACATAGCTCTTTTGTCGATCTTGTGCTTCTTTTAGCCTCCTCCTAATCATAGTCATTTGTTCTTCCATATTTTGCACCACTTCAAGTCCTATTAATACTTGGTCCTCTAGTCAGTCTCAACTGAGAGGTGTTCTGCAAGGTCTTCCATATAAGAACTCAAATGCGCCATCTTGATGGAACTCTGATAACTATTATTGTAAGCAAATTCCACAAGTGGCAAAAACTCCTCCCATCTCCTTTTTTGGTCCATCACATACATTTGAAGCATGTCTTCAAGGATTTGATTTGTCCTCTCTGTCTACCCATTTGTCTCTTGGTGATAAGCAGTGCTAAAGTTCAACTAGGTTCCCAAAGCTTCTTGGAAACTGGTCCAAAATCTTCTTGTAAACATTGCTCCCCTATCAAATATGATCTTTCTAGGCACTCCATGTAATCTCATAATCTCATTAATAAAAACCCTAGTGTTTTCTGATGCCTTATATGTAGTCTTAGATGGTATGAAATTGGCGCTCTTGTTCAATGTGTCCACTACTACAAATATGGAATCATGTCTTCTTGAGGTCATTGGTAGTCCCACAATGAAGTCCGTTGATATAACTTCCCATATAGATTTTGGTAACTCATGGGGCTACAATAAACCTGTTGGATGCCTGTGTTCATCTTTTACTCACTGACACTCTAAGCATCTTGCTACCAAGTTCACAATTTCCTTCTTCATCCCTTTCCAAAAGAAGAGTGGTTTTAGGTCTGCACTCATCTTCTTAACACTAGGGTGTGCCATGTATACTGCACGATGTGCTTCATTTAATATTAATTGGCGTATATATTCATTTGGTGGTACATATATCCTTCCCCAAAATCGTACTAGCCCATAATTATCAAGGGAGTATTCTTCATATTTTGCGACCCTCATTTCATCCTCCCTCAAACTTTTGCTAACCTCTTGATACCAAGTGTCTTTAATTTGCAATTCAAGCAGTTTATCCCTTAAATTTGTCTTTAAGGGAATCACTGAAAATATCTGCGGCCTCCTATTTAAAGCATCAGTCACCCTATTTACCATTCCTTTGATGTAAGTAATATCAAAATCATATCCATTAATTAGCTCAGACCATCATATTTGCCTTGCATTTAAGTGATCTTGAGTGAATATGTGTTGTAGCCCACAATGGTCAGTCCTAAGATCAAACTCCCTTCCCAAAAGGTAGTGTCTCCAAATATTTTGTGCATAAACAATTGCTACCATTTCTAGATCATGGGTTGTGTAGTTTTCTTCGTGGGTTCTGAGTTTCCTTGATGCAGAGGCTATTACTCTTCCTTCTTGAATCAACATACAATCTAGCCCTTCCTTGGAGGCATCAGTGCAAACCAAAAATTCTTGTTCTATATCCGACACCTCCAAAATTAGTGTTGTCATTAATAACACCTTTAACCTTTGGAATGCCTCTTCACATTTTTTAGTCCAGATGAATTTCTTGTTCTTTCTTTGGAGCTCAGTAATGGAGTTTGCTATTTTTATAAACCCTTTGACAAATCTACAATAGTACCATACCATGCCCATGAAACTTTGTATTTAATGAACATTGGTTGGTGTTGGCCATTCCATGATGGCCTCAATATTTACTAGGTCTACTGCGATACCCTACCTGGAGATAACGTGTCCAAGATAATGAATCTTGGTTTGGTAAAAGGAACACTTTGAAAACTTCACGTACAATTTGTTTTCTCTAAGACATTGTAGAACTATCCTCAAGTGTTCATCGCACTCTTCTAGGGTCTTTGAGTAGATCAAAATGTCATCGATAAAGACTTGTACAAACTTGTCTAAGTAATCTCGAAATATTCCATTCATCAAACTCATAAAAACACCCAGGGAATTTGTCAGTCCAAAGGGTAAAACTACAAATTCATAATGCCCAAATCATGTTTTAAAGGTTGTCTTCGAAATATCTTCTTCTTTGATTCTCAATTGTTTGATCCCAACCTTAGATCTATCTTTGAAAACACATTCAGTCCCTCATTTGATCAAACAAATCATCTATCCTTGGAAAAGCGTATTGATTCTTTATCGTCACTTTATTCAACTGGCAGTAATCAATGCATAGTCACCAAGACCCATCCTTTTTCTTACCAAAATCATAGGGGCTCCCCATGGAGATATGCTAGGTGATATGAACCCCAAATCCAATAATTCCTTTAATTGGATCTACAATTCCTTTAGCTTTGGATCTGACATACGATAGGGTGCCTTTGCAATAGGCTCCGTGCCTGGTTTAAGGTCGATGGTGAAATCAATTTCTCTTTTTGGGGGTAGTCGAGGTAGTTCTTCGGGAAATACATCCTTAAATTCAACAAGGCATGAGTGTTTATCAAGGTCTTCAAAGTCAACCTTATCATTTAGATCTACCCTAAGAACATTTGACATCCCTTTCACCTAAATTTCATTAGTGCACGGAGGAGATGAACCTTAGGGACACCCCTCGGTTCTTTCCCCTTAATGATTTTCTTTGGTCATCATCATTGATGAAATGTAGAATATTGTCTTTGCAGTCTAGGAGTGCCTCATGTCACTCCAACCAATCCATTCCTATAACTACATCATAAACTCTAGAATTGTAGAGTACAAGGATACCTTGGTCTTACATACACCTAGGTCCACCTCACAATCCTTTACCATCTTTCCTACATTTCTTTTCATACCACATGCCATCTCTACATGTCTAAATTCATACTGTGGAGTTTATTTATGTTTAATCACTGATAATGCATTTAGAGAAATAAATGAATCAGTAGCCCCTCGATCTATTAAAGTGACAAAACTCATACCTTCAATATTACCTAAGGTTTCCAACACAGTGGACTAGTGTTCGACCTAGTGATTGTTCACCGCTACATGGATGCGATGAGCCTTCCCAAGATCCCCCACTGTAGTTGCATTCTTAGTTGAGTTGGTATTACTTGTCTTTTGAGAGAAATCCCTCCCTATTGTGGTGGCGCCATGTTGTGCCCTTTAGTTGCCCCATTCCTTCTTGTACCTCTTCTAACCCTGGTTCACCTGCCACAATTTAATTTGATTTTTCCTTATAAGATAAAAAACAATCAAATAAAAATCATAACCAATGTGAGTGGTTCTATAATTGATTGTTATTATTACATACTTCCAAGGGGACAATTTCGGCATTTATAAGTTCTTGACATTCCTATAAATTTTAATCAAAAGAGTACCAACCTCCATAAATTCTAACTTTTAATTTTAACACTTAGCTTTCATGTTAAACTAGTAGTTTAATTTCAAAATTTTAAAAAAAGTTCACTTACTAAAACATACTTAAGAATGCATTTCTAGACTTATTTGACTTAAATGAACATGTAATATTCAGTTTCCCTTTTTCTTTTTTTCAAACTTGCTTTGGAAATTAGATGTATACTTTGTTATTAGACTCTTGGCAATGGAAACACGCACATTTTAAATCAAAACACATATCTCAAAAATACGTAAACAATGTGCTCAGACGTTCAATAGAAAACCACCTATAAAAGAAAGGACTCAAGGTCTTGTGCAGCACCAAAAATCCCAAATTGAAAAACCTGAACCCAAAATAATTTCCTGAGATAGAACTCCTCCAATGAAGACAAGATCAGATTTCAAAAGAGTCTCAGACCTCCAAATGATACAAAGATTCTCCAAACCGACGCAATCAAAACGTGATTGCAGCGCGATTTATATATTTGGCTCTGTTCATTATTTTTATGCTGAACAAAAGAGTTGGATAGCAGTTAAATTAGCCATTGTATACTTGTCAGCTGTTTTGGAGCTCTACTCGCATTGTTTTTATGCAGAAAAAAATTGCCATATATCTATATATATATATATATATATATTATATATATATAATTTTGATTTGCGCATAGTAAATTTTATTAGTCATGCTCATAGGCCATAGGTCTCAAGGGTTCTCAACATAGTTCTGATGCCAAGTGTAAGTTTACATCCTTTTGAGATATTTGTTTTGATTTAAAATGTGCGTGTTTCCATTGCCAAGAGTATGATAACAAAGTATACATCTAATTTCCAAACCAAGTTTGAAAAAAAAAAGAGTAATAATAATAATTTGCACATGGGACAAAATGTTAGGTTGTGCCTAGATCTGGAGAGTATGAAATTTGCAAGAAACACTATCGGGACCAAACCCATAATTAAAGAACAACACATGGTTTCAGCTTTGCGCTTAGTCAAAAGAATGTTTGCATTATATGGCCTGGATTATCATTAATGGAAAAGAATTGGAATTCCTTTCAATGAGTTTGTAAACATTCTTTAATCTGTTGGCCCTACGAGTTGATCAAAAAAACCTGGAAGGTTATCTTCTATATTCCTGTATCTTTAATTATCATATTGACCAAGTGATTGTTTCATAAATAATTATAGAATATGGTGAAGAAGTTCTAAGCATCGGTATACATGTGGACGAGTTCATGAGGAGTTTCGTTATAGGACTTTGCACATTTATGTGGTTGTCAAGGTGCCTCATTTGCTTTTACGCCCTGATTGTGACAATAGTTTCACAAATCCTATTTACACCTCTCCTTTGCCATTCATTTCTCCATGCTCGAGATTGAAGTCTTCTATTTGAAAACCATCAAAACTAATGTTCACAATTGTTACATTGGGATCCAACCTTTAGTCCATTAAAACCATAGGGGTTGGGGCAATACCTCCGTCAGAATTTGAAGACTCTTTTCTTGAATCACCAAAAGCTTGACATGCAATCCTGTTTGAATTAAAAGAACATAGAGGTGGTAGGTGGTAGCTGTTAAATCAGGTTCGCTTTTGGGCTTTTTGAATCCACATATTGTATCATCATTAAGATTATTGATCCATTGATCTGGAGTTCAAGTGGTAAAGTGCGATAAACTCGATCCAGTGATCGAAAGTTTGAGTTGTAACGCGTGATACACTCATAGTAGGGGATTCACAATCAGAATCATAAATTTTCATTACTCATAATAAAAACTATATCTATAAAGTTGATTAACTGGAACCTTCATAATCCCTATGATCAAGTGCCACAAATTTCTCTATTCATCAGTCAATCTGCCAACACCTCCGGTCCTTGTTTTGTTTCCATTGAGTTCATTATGCTACGAGATTCTATGTTATGATCAGCACAAGCAAGCACAGGTAAGGTGGAGGTAGGGTGATCATCATATCACTACTTTCTCCATCTCCTCTCGACCCTATGGCGATTTCCCATTTTTTTTTAAATGCAAAAGAAGGGTGATTGTTTTTGTTCCTTAACTTTGTCCCTCAAACCTCCCTCCCTAGTATCACCATGCAATCTTGCTTTTGCAACGATATGAATGACTATGCAGTAAGTTTCTATTGTGTGCCAGAAATGGGATTGCTTTCCTGCCCAGTCAAAAAGAAAAAAAAACAATTCAACATATTGTCTTGTATTTTGTTTATTTTGATCCTCAAATGTTGCTTCTTTGCATATCTGCCCCTCTTATGTTATAGAAGAAAATCAATTTTGACATGAGAGGTTCATCCAAATCTGAAATGAGTTTTCACTTTATACGTAAACTCATCTTACAAATCGTAATATATACTACCCACAATTCTCTAGAATTCAAGTTTTCCATTTTCCTTTTTCCTTACTATTTCTTGTGGGGTAGGGAAAATTGAAATGAATTAAAAATTGCTAACAGTTTTGTGACCAAACTTTGAAATGCCATGTATATTTGGTTTCAAGAAAGTTTTAGCCGATTCAGTTTTGGAATTCATCTTGTTATCATCTTGTCATTTTATTTTTACAAATATCGATCTTGTGACAATAGCATGTTTACAAATTTATATCACCATACTTGTTGTGAACGAGCCAGGAATAGTTCGTATGGCGGCCAGCATTCAATTCCCCTAACAAATTCCAAGGTTAGCTTACCATCTCATGTCTAAAGAAATTTTGACACATGGGTTTTGTTGCTGACTCATTCAATATGGATCCTTTTTGTTCAGAAGGTGCTCACGTCTAATCCCACAAGCCTCAACTCACAAAAAGCATCCCAATCAAATTGTGCCAAGTGGAAATGAGAAAAACTCTTCACATGCAATTTATGGATCAATGAGGCCAAATTTGGAGATTAAGTGATATAGGTTTTGTGTGGAATGTGCCAATCACATCATCCACAAGAAAATTTCTAGAAAATGTGTGCTTTGGGAGATATGGGAATCTCTTCGAAGTGGATTTTTCCTATTGTGGTTTTTTTTTCAAACCATGTGCCAAATGGAGCACCCAATCAGCAGGGAGATACAATTTCCTTGAATTGAAAACACCTGTTCATTCCACATTTAGCTCTAATAGTATCCCTTCAACATAATTAAACAAATCTTGCATCAAATTGTGAGTGAAAGCATGGATTACAAGGATGGGTGCACACTCCAATATGCCAATCACGATTTGGAAATCCAAAAAAAAAAAAACAAACAAACAAACTGCATCAACTCTACATCAATTTTTAGATGGCATATAACGTAAAACTAAATAGTTGTAGAAGCAACATGTGCCAAGATGTATCTTCCATTCTAAATTTAGTATGGAGGGAAAATTGTAAATACTCGATGCTATCTTCATTAGCAATCAAATTCTCTATTTTTCATTATTATAATGGAAGAAATCACCATAGCAAGGAAATGGGAGATAGCATAGCATTAGATTATAAAGGATCAAACTTAAAAATAAATAGATAAAGGAATGATTGTTGTAGCAGAGTATAGTTAATTTCTCCTTGTAACCTTTGAACATTCATATGAAGGTATAATAGTCTCGTTACTGTTAAATATATATATATATATAGTCTGGATGTGGTCCTTACACTCTTTCACTCTCAGTCTCTATGGAAGCCCTTGTTTCCTTTACAGATATGTTCATCATTATTGTCTTGTTGGGGCCTAATGTAGGATTAGAGTTAATTAGCCAAGCAAATCCATGTACTACTGGCCCTTTTAGCAACAATTTGTGGAGCATGTATTGAGGTCTCACCCGAAGTAGTATGGGGGGGGGGGGGGGGGGGTACTAGAACCAAGTTTTCGCGCCCTTGAGATCTCTAAGGGGTTGATTTGGTCCAACTAAGAGTCTCTTCACACAGGTTACTTCACACACTTCCCTAGCCTTCACACTCTGATATATTCACCTTTGCGCAGTCCTAACCAGGAGCTTTGGGGTTTTCACACTACTGAAGTAGCAATCTGCACTATTTTGCTAAGTCACACCTGAGATCTTTACCTATATTCTTATAACAGTTAGTTATTTTCACGTAAACAGATGCCTTGTATTATATTTACTTATTCAGCACATTCATATGATTTCACGTAGTGAATAAATAGTAAACTTGCAATTCATACTCGATAATAGATAAAAACAGGAAAAGATACACAGAAATATGGTAATACTTCTCTTTCATTAATTCTTCTGATGGTTACATTCTCGACCTACCCTACGCACTCAACTACAGGGGTCCACACGCTCAGTTGCGGACTACTAAGCCTCTGTGCACTCAGCTGCAGAGCCTTCTCCTACTTTATGACCCAAAGACATGATTTACCCTCGACTCAATGCTTTTATTCTTTTGTTTCCATAGATAGTTCCATTTCTTACACTTAGAGCCTTTCTCTATTTATACAATCCCATGGTCCGCAAACCATGGGTAGATCTTTCAAACCGATATTACATTACAAAAACAAGGGTGGCCAACCCTATGACTCTATTATGACTTCGGCTCCGCGCCCACAGTTTTTGAAGTCTTTACAATGGACTTAGTCAAAACTTGGGCTTTAAGCCCCAAAACATGCCTTGGGGGGATTCCACACCCAATAGGCCTACAACACAAACATCGTGACTCACCCTTGAGTCACTCTGTCAGTGCAGAGATCTTTGTGCGGAGACCATCCAACTCTGCTTGAATGTCTGCAAGGTTGATAGTGCACTGAGCAGCTACCTACTGGATCTCCTGTACACGTTGTTCTGAGAATGCGGTGTCGAAACTACTTCCCTGGATCTATTCCTATATCCCCTACATCTGTTTACAGTCTTGTACCTTCTTCCAGCTACTTGGAGCACGAAGACTGTGCTTCTATCAGCTAGCCAGATAGTCAGGCCACCCGTGTATGGCTTCAATCGACTACCATTATTTTTACTTGGGAAAGGTTTTCCATTTATCTTTATCAGCTACACCGCACCTTCGTCTGTGACCTCCTTAACAACATAAGGTCCCAGCCAATGCATTCTAAACTTTCCCAGGAATTTATCAAACTTATTGTCATACAATAACAATAAATCGTTTACCTTGTAGGTGCACAACTTAATATGGTGATCGTGTCAGGCCTTTTCGTGTTTCTTTTGTACTTGCTGATGGAAGCCAGCTAGGAACCATTCCTCTTCAAGTTCTTCCAACTGCGTGAGCCTCTCTTCCAGGGCTCTGTAGTCCTTCATACCTGTGAGTGATGCTATACACAAACTGGGCACGATATACTCCATTGGCATGACAGCTTCCACACCATTGACCAACCAGAAAGGTGTTTGTCCCATAAGTTTCTTGCATGTTGTCCTATAAGCCCATAGTTCTGTAGGTACACATAGGTCCCAGTCACTCCACTGTGCGTTGCATACTTTAGTCAGCACAGTCTTTAGTATTTTGTTAATGCTTCTACCATCCCATTGGCTTGGGGATGATATGATGTACTTTTCTAATGACACACCTGAAAATCTTCTGTCAGCGTGCTGATTGTTTTGTTTAGGAAATGTGTACCGTGATCGCTCATTAGGATCTTCAGACATCCAAATCATGTCAATACGTGTTCAAACAGAAACTTCGTGGTTGTGGTGGCCATGTAATCTTTTACTGGCTATGTTTATGCCCAATGAGCCGGGTACTCTGTCACAGTGATAATGTGTCGCGTGCCCATCTTTCCCTAAGGTTTAATAGGGCCTACAAAGTCGATTGCTCACTTTTCGAAGGGTTGCAACATCATTTGTGGATTCAAAGGCATCTTGTCCCTCCGTGATGGCTTACCTATTCTTTGACATACATCACAGGCCTTGCAGTGTGCTTTTGAATCCTCATGAAGGGTTGGCCACCACAACCCTATGCGAAGGATCTTATGTGTGGTTGCTCACCCTGCATAGTGTCCTCCTACAATGCCCCCATGTGCGTCCATGAGGATATGACTTCATTCAAATTCAGGTACATACCATCACAGTATCTCATCATTGCCCATCTTATATAGGTGCCCTACGATGACAAAAAAATCGATCGCGTGCACCACCAGTTCCTTCTTCTGTTGGATGGAGTACTCTTTCAGTGTAGTTCCAGTCATGAGAAAGTGGATTATGTCTTCGAAGTGTCCATCTGCTACGCGCAAAGAAAAGAGTCATGCATCAGGTAATCCTTCCTCCAAACTAGTAGGTTCCTCTCCTATCTCAATTCGTGACAAGTGATCTGGTCCCGCGTTCAAGCACCCAGGCTTCACAATGACCTCAAAATAGTATTCATGGAACAATAAGAGAAGCTTGCATATTTGCCCCCCCAACACAGGCTTATTGACCAACTATTTCAGCGTGGAGTGATCTGTATACATCTTGAAGTGTCACCCTAGCAAATAGTGTCGATATTTTTGGAACACATACACCATAGCCAATCCCTCACATTCAGTTGTGGAATAGTTCTTTTCCGCTTTAGACAATCTACGACTCGTGAATGCGATAGGGAGATCCAAGCCCTCTCCATCTTCCTATGTTAGCACTACTCCCAACTCTATACACGATGCGTCAACATGGACATGAAACTCCTTGCCCCATTTCCGGAAGACCAGGATCAGTGCAGAGGCCAAAATTTCTTTTAGTACATCTAGGCTCTTCATGCAGTCATCATTTCAGCAAAACGTGACATCATTTTTCAACAGCTTCTCCATTAGCGCGGTGATCTAGGCATAGCTTTTGATGAACTTCCTGTAATACCTTATATGTCCCAGGGTAGCGTGCAGCTATTTGACACTTCACGACACTTCCAAATTCAAAATCACTGCAATCTTCGCGAGGTCTATCATCAGTCCTTGTTTGCAAATCACATGTCACAATAGGTTCCCAAAGGGAATGAGGAATGTACACTTCTTGAGTTTCAGTGTGATTTGGTGTCATCGGTAGGTATTCAGCATCAAGTGTAAGCTCACTACATGGTGCTTAACTAATTCAAATATAGTCCAATCATCCAGATAAACCTCCAGGAACTTGTGGATATATTCCTTGAATGTTGCAACAACTATGCACAAAAAGATGGCTGACATGTTCTTCAACCCAAACGGTATAACAGTGCATTGAAAGTAGCCCCACTCAGTCGTGAAGGTGGTCTTGCTCCTATCTTCCGGCATGATTTTGTTCTGGTGGTGCCCTGAGAACCCATCAGTAAAATAATATGCTTCTTTCCAACCGACATTTTCCAATACTTCATCTATGAACAAAGTTGTGAATGGGTCATGCACACATGCATCATTCAACATTCTGAGATCCACGCATATTCTTATCTCAACTTTTTGCATCTTTTCCTGCACCACCGTAGGGATTACCCAATCAGATTCTTCCATACGCTCAATGATTCCTACTGCGAGCATCTTGTCTAGTTCTATGTGAACCTTCTCCTTGTACTTCAAATTCAAGCGGTAAGACCTCTGCTTAACTGGCTTCGTGTCGATCTTTAATGTGATCTGCATCATTCCTAAATCTCCGATGATCCCTTTTAGGTCCATGATTTTAGTCACGAATAGGTCCTGGTACTTGCGAAGTAGCTCAGTGACCTTATCCATCGTTCCATCATCCCAGTAGTCATCAAGCATTGCATACTTGGGTTCAACTTCCATACGAATGTTCACCTGCTTTGTTTTTACCAACGCAGTTATGTCAGGGTCTTCAAGTGGCCCTTGAACCTTGTGATAGCCTACAGTTTCTAGAATGTTAACTTTTCGGGGACCCTCGTCATCTTCTTTAATTTTTACGTTATAACACTCTAGTGCGCAGCTCAGCTGAGTCGCCCATTCCAGTTGAATCAATTCTATTAGCTCCTGTGGTATTTTAAAGATATCTTCTTTTACTTCTTGTAGCATGTCATCAACAGTATCCCACCAACGATCCTCAACCATGAAGGTTAACAGGAACCCTTCGCGCAAGATATCCCATTCACTCATCCCATGGCTAAGCTCTGTCTCTATATACTATTTCATGGTTATAACATCTAGGGTATGATAGAATAGGTGCACCCACTCAAGTTGCGGCTCTTCCCATAGACCTTTTTCCACTTGGCGAGGTGCACACACAGATCATCATATCTGTCATACTTATCTTCTAATCGCATCTAAGGCTTACCAAACCTCATGCGCATCATTCTCCTGCATTTGCGCTAGTCCTCAAAGCTTCCTTGGTGCATCCCCCACCACCTCACAGGAGTAGCGCACAATACCCATTTCAAAGCTTAGAAACATTTTCATTCTGGCACCTGCCTTTCAAATCTATTTAGGAAGTCATCTAGCTCACTCAACCCATCATACGTAGGTAGACCCCTTTCCTTCATTGATACACAGTGCAACGATCTTGTCATCATGTTGCATTTCAGTGTCGTTACCTCATGTAACCAGTTTTTCCATCGCTCTATCTCTTCATCTGGATCTGATGTACAAGATTTTTTGTGCTCCCATGAGTTTTGTCCATCTGCAGTGGGATTTACCTAGTCTTTCTCTCACATGGTTATCTTGTAGGTGCAGTCCAAGTTATCATCGCTTTCATAGTCGAGCACTCGCTCTATATAGTGTGATCCTTCTATAGGGTCTAAAGGTACGACTACGCATAGGGACTTTTTCTCAAAAATCATCTTGCACTTCTTTAGGTTTATCACCCCGTTCATGTCAATGGCCCAATCTATCCCTAATAGTGCAGGGTAGGGATTTCTATCATCAACAATATCTATCACTTTAAAATCTGCCAATGCACTTGCCCCTTCGATATCTGCGATGATTCCCTGCAATCTTCCCATTAGTAGGATCTTTTGCTGGTTCGCCATCATAGTTGGATTGTAGAAATTCACACTGTAGATCAATAGATTATGCAATATACTAAAACGAAATACAATATCTACTTCTACAACACTTTGCAAAAGCTTAATCGAATTGAGCAAGATCAAGAGAACACATATAATTGAGAAAGAGAAATCAATCACACATAACACAGAAGAAATAACCAGGGGAAAGCCTCAACCTAAAACCCCGATTCTGTATTATCATACAAGTGGAAATATAGTCTGGGTTACAAAAAGAATCAGCTCACAAGCTATCTTGCTCTCTCTGCAATCCCTCTACTGCTCATAGACAGTCAAAGGCCTCTCTCAAACCTTCTCCTCTACCCTCCAAGCCTCCTATTTCTTTGTGTAATTTTCCTTGGGGTCTAGTGCAGCCACTTGTGTGAATTGGCCTCTTCACACACTCACTAACGTCTAATCCAACTACACAATCCTGAAGGAGATAAGTCCTTCTCCATGGATGAGCTTCCTTTATAGGAAAAATCCATCCAACTGATAGTACATTGTCCCTCCTCTGATCTCAACCGAGTCTCTATCTGAACTGACATCATGAGTTATTCATGAGAGAATATTCAATTATTTGAAGTGTAGCTGTTATATGTAAGCATGCACTAACTAACTGAACTCACATTAATTTAAACAAATTGTTTAAACCAATCTAACTAGACTTGACTCAGTTAACTGAGCCAACTAATTACAAATCAAATTAGAACTCATCCTTATCTCTTTAACTGATGGATAAATAACTCAATTAATGGACAAACTATTCCATGTCCTCACATAGACTTCATATTTGATTTTTCACAACTAATTAACTCATGGTGAATTAATTAATTTATTTTCAAATAGTTGTTAAGTTCAAATTCGAATTTTACTTCCTATTTTAGTCCAGGGACTGACCAAAATTAGAATCCATCCCGAATTGCTAAAGATATCAATGTTATTTTTATCGCTTCCATTTTTCATTCCCTATTGCTCAATCTAGCACTGGTACCCAAACTGCTATTTATAGCAATACTATTTTTAGCACTTCTATTTTTAGCATTTCTTGTTGCCATTTTCAACATGGATAGGAGACCATTGTAGCGTAGGGCTCCCCATGCACTCCAATGTCTGATTCAGTAGAATGTTTGCGTCCAATCCTAGGTCTAGAATCACTTGGTCCATCTCATATTCCCTAATCTGCGCGATCAACCTCATTTCTCTTCCCATCCTTGTCGCATGCTTTCCAACCTTCCAGACTACGCGTTGTTCTCCTGGCATGGTCCTAGCACATCTATTTATGATTTCCTACAATCCCTTTACAGCCTTGTTGTCACGCAGTAGCTTCATGCATGTTTCTAGGAACGTCATGAGCATCGATGGATCCATTTCTAGCTTCGGTTTGTCTTTGCTTTCTAAAGTGAAGGCATCATCAAAGCTCTTCCTTGCTTCCATGAAGGTTTCCTTGGCACGCTCCAAATCAAAATCTGGTTCTTTCATCAGAGCCTTGTGAACCCAAGTACTATTTTCAAGCTACTTGCCTTTGTCATCCTGTACTGTAATTCTACTTCGGAGCACAATGTTCACATTAGGGTCTTCCTCGCGTGGCTCAGACCTCATCATTTGCAAGTTCTGAATAGAGGGAGGTTGGAGCACTTCCTTGCCACGCAGTCGCACTATCAATGTGGGGAAATCCTTCATCTCATGATCAAACAATGTACAATACAAGCATGATGGATGTGTCAGATTCGTACAATCACGGGCATAATGTCCTGGCCCTCTGCAATTGTAACGTGTTAGTTGTCCGCAACCTCTTCTAGGTCCTCCATGTCGGTCTCATCGACACCCCTGAAATCCTATTCACACCATCCCTGCATTATGGTCAAGGGGCCGCATTTCGACCTAAAATCTATAGGTGGGAGTCTTATCAATCATTAGCTCATAACTTCTACAGGTGCGCTCATCATGTCCCACCAACCTACATAAATTACAAAACAATTGTTGTGAATGTTGTGTGTACTTCTGCAATAAATGACAATTGCTCGTATCATGCTTTTGTCATATTTGACAAATTGCACACCACAACGTAGGCACCATGATGGGTCCTGCTTGTGCCTTTGGTCTCAATGTCATTGGTCCTCCTCCCACGAGGTAACTCGTGAACAATGGGTAGTGGTCCTTATCATGACCCTAACCTTTCGTCGCGCACTTCTAGGCGAGCTGTCATCTCCTATTTCAGACTCTGCATCTCAAGGCACAAGTTTTTCAACTGCACGTGGATCTGCTGAACTCCCAGGTTAGGATCGTGTATCGGGGTTTCATGCAATCTCATCGTGATCTCCAAGGCCTCAGCCTAAGTTTTTAACCTCTGTTGTGATAGCGCATTCCTTAAATGTGGCATTAGTGATACTACAAACCATTCACAGTGTTGTCCATCCGTCAAAGTCATGTTAGCTTCGCGAATCATGCACTTTAGTCTCTGATCCAACTCCCAAGGAGTCTCACCTGGTAGCATCGTGATCTCCTTGAACTCAATGATCGACTACGCCTTTGACTTCGGCCTGCTAAATTCTCTGTTTAGCGTAGTTTGGATTCTGCGATCTCTGCAATCGGATTGTCATTAGAATGCTTAATATACTAGGTCAACAAGTGATCCTGCAAAGCACTAACCAATGTTGCTTTCTTTATCTTGTCATCTGTAAGACCCTGTGCTTCCCATACAACGTTTATCATGAACCAAAACTGGTTCGGGCCCTCATTTCCTACTCCCTTGAACATTGGCAACTTTATCGCGCTTTCCATATTGACTCGTGGTGGTGGTAGAGGTGGTATGGGCGAAGAAGGGGGTGAAGCTAGCGATGGTGTGGGTGGGAATAGTATGTGCAGAATCCTATGCCTTATCATATTGATCACACTTCTTGGTGATACCTTTGTGAGCTCTTCCTCATCCTCTCATAGAGGTGAAATCAATCGGCTAGTTTCTAATTCTACACTACCTTCATTTCTGTAAATTCTCCCACTTCACGTAGCCCCAAACATCAACGTATTCACATAATCCGCTTCTCACATAGTAGCATTTTAATCCAAGTGTTCAGAGACTTAATGTACTTACCTTATGGTCCTTTGAGGAAGCGTTGTTCTACCTCACTATAGATGACTAAAATATCTACCGTGAACTCAGTGATGAATCCTCCTATAATTCAATTGAGCCAGTGATCAACAACACGTGCGATTATATCCTTTGATACTTCCAATTTGTGCACCAATTCTGGCCTCAACACAATAGGTGTGTTGAGCTTGCACATTCCTTGGCTATCTGCTGGCTTCACGATCCACTCATATAGCTTAGTAGGGAAAGATGCAAAGAAAATTTCATGGATCTCTATGTATAGGTAGTAGTCCAACCAATCGTCTTTTGATAGTCATGGATTCCTCTTCTCCTATGCACTCATGAATCTTCCTATCCAACCAATCTTCAATTTCTTTCTTAGTTGGATTCCAGTGATACGAAATCAGAAATCTCTATGCAGATCTTGGTCATGGCAACGGAACCATTTGTTGGCTTGTTGGTGCCTCACCTAGGTTCATAGTTAATTAGCCAAACAAATCCCTGTACTACTGGCCCTTTCAACAATAGCCTGCAGAGCGTGGACTGAGGTCTCACCCGAAGTAGTATGGGAGGTACTGGAACTAGGTTTCCACACCCTTGAGATGTCTAAGGGGTTGATTTGGTCCAACTAAGAGTCTCTTCGTGCAGGTTACTTTGCGCACTTCACTGGCCTTCGCGCCCTAATATATTCGCCTTCACGTAGCCCTAACAAGGGGTCGTGGGGCTTTCACGCTACTAGAGCAGTAATCTGCACTATTTCCCTAAGTCACACCTGAGATCTTTACCTATCTTCTTATAACAGTTAGTTATCTTCGCATAAACAGATGCCTTGTATTATATTTACTTATTCAGCACATTCATATGACTTCGCGTAGTGAATAAATAGGAAACTTGCAATTCATACGAATAAAACATAAAACAGGAAAAGATATACAGAAATATGGTAAAACTTCTCTTTTATTAATTCTTCCCATGGTTATAGGCTCAACCTACCCTGCACACTAAGCTGCAAGGGTCCACACACTCAGTTGCGGACTACTAAGGCCTCTGCACACTCAGCTGAAAAACCTTCTCCTACTCTATGACCCAAAGACACGATTTACCCTCGGCTCAATGCTTATATTCCTTCGTTTCTATAGATAGGTCCATTTCTTACACTTAGAGCCTCACTCTATTTATACAATCCCATGGTCCATAGACCATGTGTAGATCTTTCAAACTAACATTACATTACAAAAACAAGGGCAAATAACCCTATGACTCTATTATGACTTCGCACTTCGCGCCCACAATTGGCAGAGTCTTTACAATGGAATTAGTCAAAACTTGGGCTTTAAGCCCCAAAACATACCTTGGGGGGATTTCACACCCAACAATCATCTTTATAGCATATCCTTGAATTTGTAATTAGATAGGTTTTCTTCATGGCTTGGGTTGGATGGATCAGGAGGAAGGCTTTGTTGGTGCTTTGGATTATATCGGTTGTACCTTTCCTATACATATAATTGTTAATCAATAAAGAAGCTCATGTCTTGTTCCTGATATGTTATTGTCTCATGAGTAGTAATTTATCTTATTATATATGATGATCTAACATATCTTTTATGTATGCACATTGAACTATCTAGCATCTATATGCTTTTATGAACTAACTTGCAGGCCTGCTCATTTTATAGGAAGCAGAGGGTTTGGACCCTATTGGAACATCCTCAAACATAGGACCGCTGGGTATGTTTTCAAGTCCACATTTAACAATTAATATTTTTGGCATGCTTGCTTGACTTCTCTTTGTTGATTATCTTGTTTTTCTTTGTTGAGGTTGTCGACCCTTATCTTAGGGAACTTTTCCCACCAACATAATTGGAAACTCGACTCGGGAATACCATCAAGTATTTCCTAGATGGGTTGTTATTCTTGTTCTACTATTTCTTGAAGTTTCCAACCTTCTTGACTCTTAAGAAATATGGTCATTTAGCCTGATCTCTTGGATCAGGGCTTTATTTTTATTTTTTCATAGTTGTCCATTTATACGCGTCTTTTACTATCGATGGTAGCATCTATACATGTTTTCTTCCAAATAATCTCGTGTATACTTCAAACACAGTTGTGTGTATACATGGTTCTGGAGTCACACAGTGGCGTACAAATTTGAAAATTTGATTTTTTTTTTTTAATTTTTGGCTTTTGTTGGGGATTTGACCAAGTTTTCTTTTATCTTTCTAGTTTGAATGAGGCCTAGAATTATCTTTTTATCAGCTGTTGTTGGTTCTTCCATCCCTTTTGTGAAAATCCCATGTCAACCTAGGCTTTGTAGCTTTTGAATTTTTTTATATCTAAATTTGGGTTTCAGACATTCTTTAAGAAGTGACTGGATGTTTTGTGCTTTTGGGACAATTGGTTGTTTTCAACTTGTTTATAACCCATTCTTGTTGATTTCTTCTTTTACATTCTTAAAGTTGGCTTATTTTCTTATTCTCATTGTTTGTTTGAGAAAGGTGTTTGCAATTATTGGGTAAATGAGATATTTCAGTTCTCTGGAATCTTTCTAATTTCCAATATCCTTTGTGTCTTCTTGACCAAATTGTTCAAGGTGTTTTCGTCTCTTATTCACATGAGTCTGTTAATCTTTGGGATCATTGATGACTAGTGGGATATGAGTCTATTTCTTATTTTTGGTCTTGAATCTCATGCTTTATTTCACTTTTTGAAATTTTCATTCTTTAAATATTTTAAAGAAAAAGAAAAACATTTACATTAGGTTTCTTTTCTTTGTTTTTTTTTACTTTTCGATCTTTTTCTTTTTTTGCAAAGGTGTGAATTCTTGTTTTAGGTCTAAGATATTTTTTTCTTTGAGTGTTTCTTCTTTGAAATTTTCTCCTTATATTGGATTTTGATTTTGAGTTCACCTTTGTTTGTTTTTGAGCTTTACTTGAATCTTGCATTTGCATTCTAGTGTGCATTGGTGTAAGTTACATTTTAGACATCATTTAGTTTTTCGTTAGGTGTTGAATGTGTGAGTGCTTAAAAATAAAAAGAAAATTAGTTTTTCTTTCTTAGCTTTCTCATAGAACCCATGTCGAAATCCCTTTCATTGAAAAAAATGAAGTGTTTCATTTTCATGCAGCCTATATTTTGTATTGATTTCTTTTGTATCATAACATCATCAATTGCACTTCTACTTCCCTTGTCCTAAATAAAAACCAATTAAAATAAGTGCTTAATTAAAATGAACTAGAATTTTTATTTCTTTCATAGCAACATCAACTAGTCTAGGGAATTTAGGGCCTTGGAATAGAGGTGTAGAGAGTAAACTCTCCAAGGCCACTTGAACTAAAAGTATATAATTTTACTAAAGAATGGAAATCAAATATTGTTAATTTGTTTGGGAAAGCTCTTCTAACACATGAGTTAAGCATGAGGACGTGTGAAGCTAAGGAAAGAGAGATACCCCCTCTCCTACTTGTTGGATAACATAAACAACTATTCCACCCAGCTTCTGATCACAAACTAGTGACCTTAGCTTCCTTTCCTAGGGACCACACAAGTGACTACAGGGTGGAATTCTCGTGGTACCTGAGGCATGCGTTGCCTCACTTTCATAGTAATTTTGGAGGGTTCCCCTCAGAAGCTTGGGTACTTGCACCATCAAAGGTTATTGTATAGAGGTCATTGTATCTATTGTTGATATATTCACTAGTAGGCTTGCCCCTCATTATCCCAAACTACCTTTGGCAGATCCTTATCTTCATTTTCTTGTATTTTGGTGTCTGGTCCTAATCACCTGAAGCGGAAATACTTGGAAGTTGTTTGTTCAGTTGGATCTTTAGGATATTGTTTCGAGTGCTCTGTGCTCATAAATTTAAATAGGTGTTTTGAGTCTTTCATTTCTCTTAATATATAAAAGTGGTTGACCGACCAATTCATTGGTCTAGAATGTTTCGTGGACTTTCACCTACGAATGTCGAGCCTCCACCTAGAAGGTGTAGGAGTAATTATGTTGGTGCTTTTGAACCAATGTTAGCTAACGAAATGAAGATAGATCCTTCTCCAAGGGCTCTCATTTTACAGGGTGAAACTAGTCTAGTCCATAATCCAGATGGAAATGCTCTGGTGCTTGTTAGATTTCCCTTCCAATCGAAAGATGAAGTAGAAATTGAAGATGTTTCGGATCCTCCTATGAATCCTACGGAACCTCTTCCTTCTCATCTTTCTTATGTTGTTTCATACATGGGTACTCTGACTCATAGGATGGCTAGCCCTATTCACTTTCCTTCTTTATTCTCAATGGTAAATATTAGTGGCTTTATCAATACTATTAGTGTACATACTCCTTCCTCAATTGTAGGAGGAGGTACTATTCCTATATCTACTACTACACCTAGCACGTTAGTTGTTGACTCTACCTCCATCCTAATTCCAAGTGGGGAACCCAAGCTTCATCTCCTTTCACGGGAGCTTATCCTTTCAGAATATCATCTAGTGGGATTCCCTCAGTGTCTTCAACTTTACCCTATACTTCTTCTACATCTATGACTTAGATGGCTATTGGTTTAGTTCCTTTATAAGGTTCTCAATTTGGAAGTGGACATGTCCCTCCTTCCAACCCATCTTTAAATTTAGGATTAATGCCTTTCTCTGGTCATGCTCAAAACATTAATCCTTTTCAAGGGAAACAAGGATTGGCACATCCTTCTATGAGTGGTTTTGGGTTTGGGAATTTTCCCATTTATTTGGTCAATAGGGGAGTGTGACGATCCCACATTGTCCCTTTTTGACCATATATTTTGCTATTATGTCATCCTTTTCCAACCTATATTTAAAGTTCATATTATTAATTTAACCCATTTGTTCCAAAGGTATACAATATTTCTTCTCATTACTATATGTTTAATTATTTTACATATAATTACGTTATCTTCATAGTTAATCATTAAATTGGATAGTTGCTGAAACAGTTAAAGAACGATGTGCAGTCCACGTTGCTGAAACAGCCTGGAGACTACAAGATTACTTTTACAGTTGTTGAAACAGTAAGAACGATGCGCAAATCCCGTTGCTGAAACAACCATGATTTCCATTTTAGATTTGACAAAAACAGAAGAAGATCATCAAAGGAGCTGCTACACTGGATGTAACGACCACGATCCAAAGTTAGCATTACGATGACCATTGTAACAGCATTTTGTTGATGGGAAAACTGATTTCCCTATTTTGGTATATTGGGTTAAAAATAGGACTTAAAATGTAATCTATTGTAATAGATGTCTCCTCTTTAAAAAGAGGAGACATCTACATTAGAGGGGGACAGAAAGACTGTGGGAAGGTCTGGCTGAAGGAATAGAACTGGAATCTTTTTGTAACACGACAGATTGATGGATGAATAAAATATTGTTTAGAACATTTCTTTCTAGTTCTTATTTCCTGGGGAATCTTGTTAGAAGGACAGGGCCCACCTTCATCACAATATTCACCCATTATATTTTTGCAGTGTGTTAAGTGTGTTTCTTACCCATACCTTGTTAAAAATTATGTTTACTGAATGTTGCTTATGTAGTATTACTAAAATCTATTTTTCCAATTGATTGCTTCATTACTTAGTTCATCTATAGTTAATTCATGAGTGTTTCATTGGCAATTGAGTTTACAATGGGAGTTTGCAAGCATGCTAATCAGAAACAAGTGCTGAAGATTCATTTTCTGGGAATAGGGTCTTGTTCTCTGTTACAACATAGATAGTGCTTTGCTTTGCAGATTGATTCCTTTTCATTAGATTACTCTCTTAATGAAATTAAGCATTGTTTGGTGACTATCTGCAATACATTATTTTTGTTGTAACTCAGAGTGAAGCTTCAGTTTGCTTGAAGCAAGGTGACTAGTTTGTTTATTACTATAACCTTATTGCTTTTGAGATTGAGCACATACAGTGCGTAGTTGCCTTTAAAATAAACAGAATTCCTTGGGTTGACAATTTATGTAGCACTTAGTTGTTTGAATTAATAAACAATTAAAGTGACCAACGTTTTGGTGACATTATTGAGGAAGGAAATCATATATTTCAAAGCATTAATGTTTTTCTTTTAGATGTGCAGAATGCATGAGAGGACGTAAGAAAACTAATCCTATAGGTGGCAAGGAAAAAGGAAGAGGAGGAAGAAAAACTTTTATTGATGAGATTATATCAAAAGCTGAAATTTCTCAGAGGCTAAGCTCTCGGAAGCCAAAGACTCAGCATTCTCTCCAAACAAACTAAGAAACGGAGGAAGTTGTTGACCCTGAAAGGGTTGAAGAAATAGTAGAGAATACTAAAGAACTGGTAGAAGACATTGAGGAACCAATAGAAGATATTGAGGGCCCAGTAGAAGACATTGAGGAACCAGTTCAAGACACTGAGGGACCAATGGAAAACGTCAAAGACCGGGCAAGTGCAATAGGGGAACAACCAATGGATGGAAACAATGAAGGACTCTTTGGTGGGGGACAAAGAGGAGGAGAGGGAAGAGGCGAGAATTCTCTCTCCACCTTGGGATTTCCTATTGGGGATCTTCCCAGAGGGGCATCTCCCATGAAGAGTATCCCACTCTCATCCTTACATAACTTCCATGGTTTATCTTCTGAAGACCCTGATGAGCTTCTTTTTGAGTTTGATATATTGTGTAGAAGTTATTATTATGTTACTAATGCTTAGAAGTTGAAGATATTTCTAGTGACACTAAAAGGAAATGCACTAAGATGGTTTATGAGCTTGGGAGGTCATGTGATCACAACATGGGAGCAAATGAAGGAGAAGTTTTTGGTCAAATATCAAGACTATTATTGGACGAGAGAAAAAAGGGAGGAACTATTCAAGATGGTTCAAAAGGAGGATGAAAATTTGGAGGACTTTGTGGAAAGACTACAATACAATCTGCAAAGATCTGATCACCCCAATGTAAGTAAAGCTATTCTTAAGACAATATTATTGAAAGGGGTAAGGGATGATTGTTTAGACATGTTAAATATGCTTGGTAAAGGGGAAATATCTAAAGAATCGTATGATGAAATTGTCAATCTCTGCAAGAGATGTTCAAGAGGAGCTACAAATAGATCAAAAAGTAGGGATAATACATATTAAAGAGTCCAAAAATCAACTAGTGGGGGAGAAAAAAGAGCTGAAATAGGTAATCTACTTGAGGAATTTAAAACTGAAATGTTAATCTCTTTTGCTTAACAGATTGATACCTTGTAGGTTAATAAGAAACAAGTAGAGGTAGAAGATTCTTTGGCTATCTTCTATCCTAAATGCATAGAAAAGCATCCACTAAGGGAATGCCCATTAGACAAGATACAAATTTGCACCATTTGTGAGAAGGATCATGAAACTCAATAATGCCCTTCTTACTAGGAATAAAAGTAGCCTTGCAACCAACTAAGGAGGAAGCTGAAGCAGTTTATTTACCGACACAGAGGAGGCAATGGAAACCATGAGGACAAGGTATGAACTCTAATATTCCATTTAATTGTTGGAATAATTATCCTTCTTTTAATCAAGAAAACTACCCGCCCTTCAACCAAATGCAATAGCCACCCTCTAATCAAATGAATTTCCCACCCATGCAACAAACAAACCCTCCCTTTGTAGACCCTGCAATGTGGACTCCTTGGCCTCCACAACAATCTTATTTTAATCAATGGAACCTGAACTGGAGAGCTCAACAAATTCTGTTCCCAAGTCAATTCCTTCAGTTTCAGCAACCTCTCTCTCTACCATCAAGTGCTCCACCAAATAATCAGATAATAAGACCCTAGCTACCTGTACAACCAAACCATAACCCTAATAATAAAGTTGTGCAAGCCATTGATATTCAGAACCAACCTATATCTCCTGCTTTCCCTGTGCAGTGTAATGATATTCATTTATGATCTGGGAGAATAGTTGAGCCTATTATTGATGATATTACTTCTTCTGACTCTGACAAAGAAGAGACAGAAAGGAATAATTCACTTAATAAGGGTGCTAAAACAACAAAGTCACCCTCTAATAAAACTGCTGAAACAGCAAAGCCACCATTCCCTAAGCGTCTATCTCTCACTAAGACACCTAAGCCACCTGTTTTTAATCTTTTAGGGGAGTTGCAGAATCTTTATGTTAAAATTCCACTCTTACAAGCACTCAGAGATGTACCAATTTATGCCAGAACTGTCAGAGATATTTGTATTAAGAAACTTGGTACAAAAGCTAAAGATCCCCTTACAGTTCATGTTATGGGTGATCTGGCTACTCTAATGTCTGGAAAAACTCCTCATGTTAAATATGGTGATCCCGACCATCCAACGGTTACAGTACAGATTGGAAAAGCTATTATTTCATGAGTTCTGGTAGACTTAGGTGCTGTTATAAATATTTTGACCTTTGAAACCTCACAGCTATTACAGCTAAAGAATGTAATCACAGAGACACCAACCATTCCAGAGTTAGCCGATTGTTCCACCATCAAACTTGAAGGAGTTATTGAGGACCTGATCATTTCAGTGGAATCTTGGAATTACCCAACTAATTTTGTCATACTACAAACTAAAACAAAGTTGGGGGGACATCCTTTAATTTTGGGAAGTCCCTGGCTAGCTACAGCTAATGCTTTTATCAGCTGTAGGTTAGGTTCAATGACAATTTCTAATGGATGTGAAACTAAGTAGCTTACCCTTTATCCTCATGCCACACCTATGATTAATAACGATGATTCTGTATGGTTGGATTATGATGATAATGCTACTCAACCCATTTTGACTATTGGACAAGCCTTAACTCTAAAAGATACCATGGAGGATGAAGTAATTAGTAATTTTATGTTTGAACCCTCCTCGATAACTTCTGAAACATATAACCAGTTCACTACAATTTTGGAACTTGAAACCTAGGAAAGGCTTAAATCTGAAAATCTATCTCAAACATCAACTGTTATCTCCTCTAAAAGCATAACAGTAGAAAATGAACCTAGCAAAACATTGAACATAAACCCCAATTTAGAAAATGCTAAAACACAACAGCTAATGAAGTTACTTTGTGAAAATAAGGAAGCATTTGCATGGGACTACACAGATATGAAGGGGATCTCTCCTAGACTATGTACTCATCGTATCTATATTAAGGAAGTGTGCCAACTAGTCTGTCAACCCCAGCGGCGAATGAATCCTAATTTGAGGGAAATTTTTAAATAATAACTTCAAAAATTGGTTAATGCAAGGTTTATATACCCCATATCTAACAGTGAATGGTTTTCTCCATTGGTGATAGTACCTAAGAAAAATGGGAAATGGAAAGTGTGTGTAGATTATAGAGCCTTAAACAAAGCCACTCAAAAAGATCATTTCCCCTTGCCATTCATTGATGAGGTTCTAGACAGTTTGTCAGGGAAAAGATTCTTTCCATTTTTAGATGGTTTTAGTGGATATAACCAAATCAAAATTACACCCCAAGACCAAGACAAAACCACTTTTACTAGTCCTTGGGGAACTTTTGCTTATAGAGTTCTTCCATTTGGACTATGTAATGCTCCAACAACGTTTCAAAGAGCAGTGCTAGGAATCTTTTATGATATGCTTAATGACTCTATGGAGATATTTATGGATGACTTTACTCCTTATGGTGTGACTTTTGAAGATGCATTACAAAGCCTTGAGAAAGTATTTAAACATTGTATACAGGCTCACCTTTCCTTGAGTACTGAAAAATGTCATATGATGATGAACGAAGGAATTGTACTTGGGCACTTCATTTCATTATTAGGGATTCAAGTAGATCAATCCAAAATACAGGTAATTCAAACCCTTTCTATCCCTAAAACACAAACTGATGTAAGAAGTTTTTTAGGACATGTTGGATACTACAGAAGATTTATTAATTTTTTTTCTAAAATAGCTTCTCCTTTGTTTGTGTTACTTATGAAAAATGTTGAATTTAAGTGGACTGATCTTTCCCAGAAAGCATTTGATGAACTTAAGCATCAGTTGTCTATAGCTCCTATTCTAAGGGGACCTCATTGGGTACTTCCCTTTCATATATCCTTTGATACTTCGAACACTGCAATTGGAGCTATCTTGGAACAAGAGGAAAACCATCTTCCTTATACTATCTATTTCATTAGTAAGAATATGACCCCTGCTAAGCTTAATTACACAATTACTAAAAAAGAATTTTTAGCAGTCATTTATGCTATTAATAAATTTTGACATTACATTACTGGTTACCCTACTTTTTTTCATACTGACCACTTGGCCATTAAGTATTTAATGAACAAATATGTCACAAATGCTCGAGTTACCAGGTGGTTATTATTATTACAAGAATTTGATATTACAATTATAGATCGACCAGGTAAAGAAAATGTAGTTGCCGATTTCCCTTCTCGAATAAAAACTGATGATAATACTCCAGTAGATGATTCCTTTCCTGATGAGTATTTATTTGCAGTATCTACTCACTCACCTTGGTATGTAAACATTTCCAATTATCTAGTTGCAGGGAAGCTACCATCACACCTATCACATCGGGAGAAAAGAAAGATCATTCAACAAATTGCTTGGTATAGCTGGATAAGTGGGTGTCTTTTTCATAAAGGACTTGATCATGAAATCTGAAGAGGCATTAGAGAATATGAGGTTTATGATATACTGAAGGCTTGTCATGATGGCCCTTGTGGAGGGAATTTTGCTGATAAGAGAACAACACATAATATTCTTAGAATGGGTTATTATTGGTCCTCACTCTTCAAGGATGCAAAGAAATATGTTCGGGCCTGTGATAGTTGTCAGAGAATGGGTGAACCTAATAATAGACATGAAATGCCATTGCATCCCCAGGTAATACTTGAACCCTTTGAAAGATGGGCTCTACACTTTAATTGACCCATGAATCCTCCATCCAGTCAAGGAGTTTACATATTGATTTTTGCAAATTATATGACTAAATGGGTGGAAGCTAAGGCACTTATTAGAGCTAATGAAGAATCTGTTTTAACCTTTTTATTTGAAGAAATCTTTGTTAGATTTGGAGTACATAGAGAGCTAGTTACAGATGGAGGACCTCCTTTCAATTCTCGTGGTTTTAAAGCCATGCTTCAAAAATATCATATTCATCATAAAATGACTACACCTTACTACCCCCAAGCCAATGGTCCGGTGGAAAGTACAAACAAAGTCATAGAAGCCATTCTAACAAAAATAATGAAAGAAAATAGGAAGGACTGGTCTCAAAGGCTACCTGAGGCATTAGGGGCTTACAGAACTACCTGGAGCAACACTACAAGATTTTCTCCCTATGAATTGGTTTATGGTAAAAGTGTTGTTTTTCCTATGGAATTTGAGATTAAAACCTTAAGAACTGCTTTAGTTGTTAACCTTGATTTGACTGATGCACAGACAACTAGGTTGCAACAGCTTTAGGAATTGGATGAAAATAGGTTGGATGCCATCCATCAAACAACTATGATTCAACAGAAAAGAACCAGGTGGCATGATAAAACTATTAAGCATAAGAAGTTCCTAAAAGGTAATTGGGCTCTATTGTATGATTCTCAGATTGAAAAATTTCAAGGGAAATTACGAACAAGGTGGCTGGGACCTTACGAAATAGATACTATTTTTCCCAATGGAACAGTAAGGCTCCTAACAATTGATGATTCTAGAACACCAATGTTAGTAAATGGGTATCGGCTTCATCTGTACCAACAACCTATTTATAAAGAGGATTTTAAGGCCACTTGCATGGAAGATTCACATTATATCTTTTTGGGGGAGCCTGCTGCCCCTCATTGCATTTAATTTCTGCATTATATTCTTTTCAGTATTAGATTAGATTTCTTAACTAATAATCCCTGTCAAGGGTTGGCATGTTACAATTGATTATTTTGCAGATCTCAGATATAGGGAGGCTGGTTGAAAGAACAATCTTATTGCAAGTAGGTTTAAGATTCATTTTGTGAAGCATTGTCATCTCACTTCAATTCACAATTCATTCCCCCATTTTGATCATTTTTCCCTTTTCTCCTCCCTATGTCCCCTATTACTTCTCATCAACATTTTCTCTATTTTTCTTATTTACAACAACATTTTTCTTTATTGTCCCCGTTGTTGAAACACCAACCTTTCCCATTTTTCCCATTGCTAAAACACCAATTTCCATCCATTTTCTAATTGTTGAAACACCAACTTTTACCCATTCTTCCCGTGGCTGAAACATCAATTCTTCTCAAAGAATGAATATACATTAATTTCCATTGTGAGAACTGTCTATTGCATCATTCTTATAACTTTGTTCTTTCACTACCTCCTCCTATGTTTATAAAGGCCTTTTATATAAATACCCTCATATTTCAAAACCCTTTTCCATAACCATTGATGATCTATTAGCAACATACAATATATTTTCCAAATATCAATCAAAGGTAAACATGAGGTATGCATTTGTTATGTGTAAATATTATTAAAACTATAGCTAAATGAGAAGATTATGGCATGATTACCACAATATCCATACATTTAAACTCATTATTTCAGTCGTAATTGGGGGGGATACCAAAATCACATGCCATCATTTCACAATACGCCGATCACAGTCCTTTTTTACCATGATCATGTCTTATCACCCCATCTCTCTCCTATTATTCCATGACCTCATTTGAAAAATTTACTCCATCTTGGGTGTGGTAACTCAGCTTTGCACTGTGCATTTTACTGAAGCTAGTAACTATGGGAGGTTTTGCTATTCGACATGAACCCGGCTCGACAGCTCTATTGGAATTGCACCCAGAAGTATATAAGATATTTCAGTGGGCAGGCTGGATAGATTATTTTTAGAGGTTTCAGGGATTTGATCCTCAGCGAATCCTTGAATTTGCACGTAATCTACAGGACGGCTACTCTACTGTTCAAGGAGTTCGAATTCTAGTCTTAGAGGATGATATAGCGCAGGTTTCAAGCTTACTGGCTGATGGCATTCGATGGTTTAGTCGTAAACACATCATTTTTAATGCACAGCAGGACTTTCTTCTACCAGGAGAGCAATTCGAGCCTAAAGGCAGGGGTGTTGCACTTCATTCATTACCACCTCCATGGCTGACGGTTGCACAATTCATCAAGCACTGCCTCACCTGTGAAGGACGTTACCAGGTAGTCTATCAGCATGATTTTGTCTTGTTAAATCATTTGAGACATGGTCGACTGTTAAATATGCCATATTATCTACTTGGGTGTCTGAAAAATATGTCACATTACTGTATGAATGTGAAGTACCCACTCCTTTCCCTCACCCATCATCATCTTGTTCAGCTATTAATTTAGAGGGGTTTTTCCCAACAGAATCCTCCTCCTCTTAACAACCCACCCCTAGAATCCCAAGAAGTTGCTGAAATTCCTTAAGAAACAGCCGAAATTCCCCAAGAAGCTGCTAAAATTCCTCTAACAGCAGCCGAAATTTCCCAAGCAGATGTTGAAACTCTCGAAGTTCCTCCTGAAATTCCTCAATAAACCCCTGGAATGCCTCAGCAACTTGAAAATCCTTTTGCACAAAAACTAGGGAGCATCTCTGATTCCCCAAAAATTCCACCACCCACAGCAGCCAACTCAATTGACCCCTCCACTACATTGACTCCATCCCATAATTTAGCAGAATCATCTAGTCCCACTGTCCACATTCCTAGTGATGATTCTGATGATAACCTTCCCATTACTAAGCTAAAAAGAAATAGGCATGAAAACACTACTTCCCCACCCAAAAGAAGAAAAAGGGCTTCAACCAAAGAAGCCACCATCCCTGAAAAACCCACTCACAAAAGAAAAACTACTGCTTTCTCTGCCTTTTTTACCTCGAAGATGAATGAGGACGTCTACTGAAGAAAAAACTATTATTACCATCTGAAATCCCCCACCTATTAGCCTAAAACCCCATACCCCACCACAGTCCCAAGTCCCAGAATATTTACCTGTCTCACCCTCGGGTACTGAAATGCAAGATGCCCATGATTTTGTGACATCATTTCTTTCAAAAGATGTAGCTACCACACAATAACCAGCTACTGATTCAGCACCTGTCACACAAGAACCAACTGCTGATCCACTAAATTTAGATACCCAAGACGATGTACATCATGTAGTTGGCCCACAAGAACCAGTTGATGATTCAGCAGTTGCCACATAAGAACCATCTGCTGAGGCTCCGAATGATGAAGCTGCTACAGAACAAAAGGCCTTTCATTCACTGGAATCAACTACTGAGACAGTGATTGCTACACAAAGCCCAGTCACCTTGGCTTCCCTTTTACAGGAAAACGAGTTTCTAAAATCATAACTCGAAGCTTACAAGAAAGAATTAATAACAGCAAGGGAAGCCTATGACAGAGAGCTTAATTTGTATACTTTAGCGCATGTAACATCCGTAGTTGAGAAGAGTACAGAGAAAGATTGGTATAATGAATATATGTGCAGCCAGTGTGGTAATATTTATCATCAAGCCGGTTATAAAATAGTTGAAGTTCCACTGCTTGGAGCCACCCCTACATCTACTTCTGTTGCAATTAAAAAGGAACCCCCTACTGTTACACAAGAACTAATAGGGCCTTCAAAGATTTTTGAAAAAGAGGTTAAACCACAAATACCTTGGCCCACGATGATTGTTAAAACTGAAAGTCTTGTACTTTGGTCTACAAAGACTGTCTTTACTCAGACTGAACTCCGACCTACAAAGACTGTCTTCACTCAGACTGAACCCCAGCCTACAAAGACTGTCTTCACTCAGATTAGTAACACTCAAGCACAAATGGATAAATGGAAGACGGAATATGTTATGTCACAAGAGAAAATCTTGCAAGAGCATAAAGCATCATGGAAAAATCACATATATGTAAACTGGGAAGTTTTGGAATAGTCTTGTGCCCAGAACAAGGAAAATAAATAATTAAAAACTAGATTGTCTCTCATGTTTGATTTGGTTCAAAGCTTACTAGCCACTAGGAAACCATCCTCTAATTACTCTTTGTTTCTCACAGAACACTTAGCGTTCTTCCAAGTAAAGGAAATCAAAGATGGATAACCTCATGAGGTATCTACACCTCAACAGTTTGTCAAAACTTTCACAGAGGCATCAACCAGTGAACAAAATTTACTCTTTAAATTGTATCTTCATAACGAAGCCATCTCTGAGGATAGGAAACTCAATCTGAATCCTATGGTGGGTGATATTTAGATCAGGGCCTTTGTTTCTTTCGTTGCCAATCAGCTCACGTGGCAAAATTCCTTCCTTTTAGCAAGGCATAATGAAGAAAATCTCCTTCTATGGATTCGATCTATGCCACATAATGTTGCCATTTTCATTACTGAATATCATCAGTTTTTAAGGCAACAAGGGATGACCGAGCATATCAGATAGTTACAAGCAGCAGTCTTAAAAGACTGCCAACATTATGTCAAAGCCAAGAGAGCTCTTGCCTTATAGGTAAACAACTTATTTTGGGAATAGTCACCTAAGGAGAGGAAGGAATATCATCCCTTTAACCCTCTTAATCTTGAAACATAAATTTCACGACTACCTAACTATGTCAAATGTATTCAACAGTGTGCTGAAAAATGGCTAGGATATCATTTTCATTTCCCTATTCTATGGCTTCCAGCATAGGAATATAAGGCTTACTTTAGTTTGTCCAAAAAGGAGGAGGCAGCAGCATGGTATAAATTACAGCATGCTTATGGTTTCACAGAATTGGCTGATAGCACCTTCTACACTTACAACCTAAGTAATTTGCACTGCAAGGCCCAGTATTCGGACTCAGATTCAGACTAAATTTGCATGAGGACATGCAACCCTTTTAGTTGGGGGGGATGTTAGGATCCCACATTGTCCCTTTTTGACCGTATATTTTGCTATTATGTTATCCTTTTCCAACCTATATTTAAAGTTCATATTATTACTTTAACCCATTTGTTCCAAAGGTATACAATATTTCTTCTCATTACTATATGTTTAATTATTTTACATATAATTACGTTATCTTTATAGTTAATCATTGAATTAGATAGTTGCTAAAATAGTTAAAGAACGATGTGTAGTCCACGTTATTGAAACAGCCTAGAGACTGCAAGATTACTTTTACAGTTGCTGAAACAGTAAGAACAATGCGCAAATCCCATTGCCGAAACAACCGTGATTTGCATTTTAGATTTGACAGCAACAGAAGAAGATCATTGAAGGAGCTACTACACTAGATGTAACGACCACGATCTAAAGTCAGCATTACCATAACCATTGTAACAACATTTTGTTGATGGGAAAACTGATTTCCCTATTTTGGTATATTGGGTTAAAAATAGGACTTACAATGTAATCTATTGTAATATATGTCTCCTCTTTAAAAAGAGGAGACATCTACATTAGAGGGGGACAGACAAACTGCGGGAAGGTCTCGCTGAAGGAACAAAACTAGAAACTTTTTGTAACATGACAGATTGATGGATGAATAAAATATTGTTCTGAACATTTCTTTCTAGTTCTTGTTTCCTGGGGAATCTTGTGAGAAGGACAGGGCCCACCTTCATCACAAGATTCTCCCATTATATTTCTGCAGTGTGTTAAGTGTGTTTCTTATCCATACCTCGTTAAAAGTTCTGTTTACTGAATGTTGCTTATGCAATATTGTTGAACTCTGTTTTTCCAATTGATTGCTGCATTACTTAGTTCATCTATAGTTAATTCATGAGTGCTTCATTGGCAATTGAGTTTGCAGAGTGAGTTGGCAAGCATGGTAATCAGAAACAGATGCTTAAGATTCTTGTTCTGGGAATAAGGTCCTATTCTCTGTTACAGCATAGATAGTGCTTTCCTTTGTGGATTGATTCCTTTTCATTAGATTACTCTTTTAATGAAATTAAGCATTCTTTGGTGACTGTCTGCAATACATTATTTTCGCTGTAACTTAGAGTGAAGCTTCAGTTTTCTTTGAGCAAGGTGTGAATAGTTTATTTATTACTACAACCTTATTTCTTTTGAGATTGAGCACATACAGTGCGTAGTTGCCTTTGAAATAAACAGACTTCCCTGGGTTGACAATTTATGTAGCACTTAGTTGTTTGAATTAATAAACAATTAAAGTGACCAACAGGGAGTATCCCCTTCCCTACTATCAATACTTCGCAAGTTTTTCTTCCTTTAAATAGTGCTTGGAATCATTGTCAGGGGTTGTCCCCTTCACATAATTTTCCTCTATGAGAAAGTCTTCCTATGACAAGTAACCCTCTAGTAGGGGGTGGATACCCTCCCTACACCCCTGGACTACAAGGTTTTCCTTATGGTTCAGGTGTTTCTATGATTAACCCATGGTAGCGTAGTGCCACTCAAAACCCATGATACTCTTTTTCGAATGTTGGAAATTCCACTTGGAATTATCTTTTCCCTCTTTGCTTACCATTCCTGGAAATGCTTAATTTTCTAGATGTTTCGAAATTAATGAATGACCCAGTTCATTATAACCCAGCCTAGCCTCCAGTCCCTACTAAACTTCTATTTGATATTTCCTAATTCGAAGGGTATTTTGGTGAGGATCCCGCCAACCATATAACCACTTTCCATTTATGGTAGTCCTCAAACTCCATGATTGATGATTCAATTATGTTGAGACTATTCCAACACACTTTAACTGGAAATGCAGCTAAATGGTACATCCAGTTAAGGAGGGGTACATTTTCTACATTTGGTGATTTAGCCACAATGTTTTTAAACCATTTTTAGTTTCTTGTCTGTTATGACACCAGAACTGAGCTTTTAGCCAATTTTGAGCAAGATAAGGCTACACATATTTCTAACCACATTTAAGACTATTGCAAAAGGAAGAGAATGATCAAGGCCTATATCCCTAATGGGTTTCTTCTGGAATGGTTTTTTAAATCATTGCAACTGGATATTTCTAAGGATGTGTCACTTTCTGGATTGTTTGTTGAAGAATGGGCTATCTTTAGAGCCTAGCAATTAGAGCTCATATATTCCTAGTCAAGAGTTCTATATTAGATTTTTCATGATCCTCCTAGATCGAAAATTGATCTCACTAAGCCAAAAGAGGGTCCCCATGTCGACAGAGTTATAGGATCCCTTGATAGCAATGTGTCTAGTGTATTGAATTAATTACAGTAGTTGTCATTACAATCTTCTTCTGCAACACAAATTGCATTGTTTGTGTATGCTCCTTATCAACCTTTAGTAGCTAACATTGTCTAGTCCTCAAATCCCAAAGGAAATCAACAATCTAATGGGAAGAATAAGGGATGTGGGAAGAGAAAATATGACACTAGGGAGGGAAGGGAAGTGCTAATAAACCTAGTGATGACACTAGTGAGGGGAAAAAAGAATCTAAGAAGAAGTTCAAGTTCCCATGTAAATTATGTAGTGGGGATCATATTACCCATCTTTTCCCCAAGATTCAGGACGTTCAGCGCTTGCTAGCTCAGCAAGGTTCTTCTAGTTCCCAGGTTTTTATTACCAACCCTTTTCCCCAAGGGGAGAAATTATTTTTTGGTGTGAATGCTAGTGTTGTAACCCCTGCAGGGGGCAACCAGGATGGGGAATCTAAATCAAATGTATATATGGTTAAGTCTCATATTGATATTTCAACAAGATCTCATGATTATGGAGAGGCAAAACCTTCTAGAGCTAAAAATTATTTTTATACCCCAGAACCTCTTCATATTGAGAGGCCTTCAATAGATCCTATACCGAGAATGTTGAAAGTCTCCTCAAAAAAATTGACCTATAATCCCAATGTGAGGGTTTCTCAGAATTACTCTATTTTCAAATATTTAGCTCAGAGCCCCTGTGCCATGTTGGCGTCAGAGGTACTCCAATCATGTCCTGCATAAACGAGTTCTTTTCTCACTACAATCAGAGCAGTAGACCCAAATAATTATATGGTAATTACATTTGAAATTTTAAATGTTAATACTAGACTCCCTCATCACATGTCTTTCCAGATTAAATTTACATATCGAAATAATACCATCTCTCGAACTATAGTTGATGAAGGGTATTCCACATGTGTAATGTTTATGTCATGTTGGAAGGATATTGGATCCCCTAAATTTATTCCCTTTGCTACTCTCTTAACTTAATTCAATGTGCATTCTCATAGGCCTCATGGGATTCTACCTACTTTCCCTATTTGTGTAGGGGGTAAGGTCGTTACTGTGGAAGTAGGGATAGTTGATGGTAATATATATTATAATATGTTGTTGGCTCACAACTAGCTTTACACAATGGATGACATTCTCTTATATTTATTTTGAACCCTATGCTTCCCTCAGGAAGAGAGAATTGTTATCCTTGATCAGTGATCTTATTCTCCTAAGGACCCTAATGCATCTGTTGATTCCATTGTTCCCTTGGTAAAGAATACCAAGTAACCAGTTGAGAATTTAGGAGTTGGAATGTGTTGGTTCAATTTACTAGGTAAATTAAAACATGTATTTTCTTACCAATCTGGGTTGGTAGACTTAGAAGCAAACCAAATTTTATGGAATTTTATATCAACTATTGTAGGAAGTAGTTGTTCAAATAAGAATAATGGAAATGCATATTACAAATATAAATTACTTGAAAAGAAACTATGAAAATTTAATCTAGAAGAAAGAGTGTAATGAGTCTTTGTAGAACATAGGAAATAAGGGTGAGGCTCTAACTTAGAGGTCTTGCTTTTTCTCCATCATCATTATTATCCCAACAAGATCAATTCACCAGAAATCATATCAAAACCCAAAGCAATAAAAGATCAAATGCATAAACACAATTTACAATTCAGTTTTTAATCTAGAAGGAAGAGGATCTAACTTAGATGCCTTGGTTCTCCTTGCTCTATTCAACTAATTACTAAAATTAAATCATTCAAAAACATAAATGAACATGGCATGTAATGAATCTATTCATAAAATGTTCACAAGAACTGCAAAGAAAACAACTATCTAAAATATTCATAATTATGCATAAAATTACACTCCATTGTACTTAGCTCAAAATGGGGTCCCTCCACCCTTTCTTGGTACACTTGAAACTTTCAGCTATTGTATATCAAAAATCACATTCAATAACAAGAACAACAAGAAAATGGAAAACAAGATCCTCAAATTATCTTCAGAAGTAAAGTAATCTCAATAATCATAATACATGTTCATGAGTTTTCAATGTTGTGCTTAAGTAAGCCAAAAATATAATGAACTTCGATAAAATAGATATAACAGCCTATAAGATTCATAATCCATCTACTCAAGTCGAACACATCCTTTTGGTTACACAAAATATGGAAAAATCCCATTAAATCACAAAACTACCCCTTTTAGTTAGGGATTTTTGGGTGACTGGTCAAGTTTGACCAGTGTTGACCAAGCCTGTTTTGACTCAATTGGATTGTACCAATAGGAGTCTACCAATAATTGGTGCCCAAGATTCTTGAATATAGCTTCAATTTCCATGCAGGTGTCCTGTACATACGACTTCAAAGGAGCCATTACAGTAAATTCTTTTCTAGTCAAAATAATTTTTAATACCAAATTTTCACTAAAATTTATAAAATTTAAATGACATAACTATTTTTACCTTAGAGTGAAATAAGAGGCAAAAATGTGGAAAAATGACCATGATATTATAGAAAAGGATGATGGATAGATGTATAATGTATGTGGAAAAAGACCAAAAATGGAGAGCCAAGATCTCCTCCTTGCTAAGTCTCAAGCATGTCTTCAGGCTTGCCTCTGTCTCGTTGACCTTCTACCTCTGTATGATGACTATCCTACTGATATACCTATGGATTTTCCCCTTGATTTTGAATCTTCCTGTTGAAATGCCCTCATGTCCTTCTTCCTTGGAGATGGCATTTTTCACATTTTGTTTCGCATATTTATATTGCCAAAGTTTCTCTTCTCTCAACCACATGTATTCTTGTTTTGAAATCATCATATTTTGTGTCCCTGAGTTCTTCATTTTCTTTGTCAATATATTTTTTTTTTATTTCACTATCTTATTGTTTTGTTCTTTGTACATCTCATTTTCTTTCTTAAGGTGTCTTTCCATTATTTCATTGTCTTTAAGTTGAGTGGTTAAGTCTTTTAATTTCTTGGCATGCTCTTGATTGTGATCATCCTTGGAATCTTCTTCAATCTCTTTTACATATGATGATGATCCTCCTTCAATGTCTTCATAGCATGAATCTTTCTCTAACTCTTGAAGTTTTTCTTATGCTTCATTTCCAAGTTTTTCAATGATTTCCTGAGGTGATTGTTCATGTGTATTAGGAGGCACTCCTTCTAGTATTTCTACTTCAACATTTTCATATGATTCTTCCATTGTTTTCCTTCTTGGCATCCTTGGAATGGATATGAGAGATATTTCCTTTTCATTGGCTATTTCTTCTTGTTTCTTTTTATACCTTGTCCTTGGATACAAGGGGGATTGCATAATGTTTCTTGAAAGATGCAACCTCTCAAGTGTTTCCTCATTCTTTGTTGATTATTCTTCCTTATAGATTTATGGAAGGTGGTGTTTGTTCAAGAAAATATCCCATGTTTCTACCCTATTCTTCAACTGATACTTAACCAACATCTTAATCAGCCCCTTTTGGTAGTAACTAACCTCTCTGTTCTCTATTTTTCCTTTCAATCCTTCAATCATTTTTATCAAACTTTTTGCAAGAAAATAGGGAATATTTACTGTGCAATCTCCTTTGATGTGTTGAAGTAATTTAATGTAATATAAGTGTGAAATGTTATATCTTCCATCATATGTAAGGTATTTTTGAGCAATAAGGGCCAATTCTACCCAAGGTTCTCTGATCCAATCTCTAGGAATTCCCTTAGATTTATCAAATGTCACTTTCCTCTATTTTTCTAAGAGTAAATTCCATCCTTTCTCTCTTAAATGTTGCCCTTTGTGGTATTCTTCTCCTGTGAGTAGCCAATGTGTAGCTTGGGTAATGTATTCTGGAGTAATAGGAACACAAATATCTTCTACTCTAGTTTCTCATTGTCAAAGTTAGCTATAAATTCCGCTGTTACTTTTCCATTGTGCCCATTAAATTTTCTTAGGAATTCTAATAGGCATACTTGGTAGAAACTTTCTATTGTTTGTCTGCTCCATTTTTCTAGTTGAAACCCATTTGGTTCAATCCTACTTGCCATAGAAAAATCTGGGTTCCTTTGTTGCTTTTTGTTTTTGTATCAATGTACATAACCATCTACTGTAAATATTCTCATAACAATAACTCTCTATTCTCTTTTTACAAGTTTTAATACAACAGATAAATCATATTTACAGCAAGAGGATAAATATATTTCTTGGTATATGTATTGAAAAAAAATATTTTATTTCAAAAATCACAAGAGTGTGACTTACCAAGACTTGATCTAGATTTTTGAACACTCTTTGTGATGAGAGAAAAGAAAAATATTCTGAGTTTGGCTATGAAAATACCCTTTCTGGAAGACACTTTGTCAAAATTCCTCTGAGAACCGAGTTCTGAACACCTTCAGGTTTTTTTTCAACTTTCTATGCCTTTAATCAACACCATACTTCTAAATAAAATCTTACTCTGCCTTCAATCAACACCATATTTGCAAATAAAATCTTACCTTGCCTTCAGAGATCCTTAAATTCTGAAATAAAAAAACCCCCTCTATTTTTTTTAAATAAAATCAATTTTGGATAATACTTCTCTTTAACCTCAAAAAATGATTTTGATTTTCGGAATAAACTCTTCTCTATCCTCAAAAATCAGGTTTGGAAATGAATACTGTCTTTCAAAATCAATTTTTAGAAATGCACTCTTCTCTGTCCTCAAAATTGATTTTTTGAAATTAATATTGTCCTTCAAAATCATTTTTTAGAAATGCTCTTCTCTTTCCTTAAAATTGATTTTTAGAAATGCAAAATTTCTGACCTAGAGAAATCGAAATTGGAAAAGAGTCTCTGACCTGGAGAAATCAACTTTTTGAAAAGAGTCTTTGACCTAGAGCAATCGATTTTTAGAACAGAGTCTTTGACCTTGAGAAATCAATTTTAGAGATGCACTATTTATCTTTGAGAAATCGATTTTGGAGATGCACTGCGTATGTTTCCGAAGAAATCAATTTTGGAAATGAAAATAACCTTGTATTCTTCCTCAAGAATAAAATTTTTCTTCCTAGCACTTGAAATTGAATTAAATAATCACTTGCATGAACTTATTGACTGTTCAAAAGTTGAGTTTTTAGATGTGAAGCAAAATCCCGGGTTCTATACAACAATCAATGGAGCTAAGTGTTCACTAGACTTGAGAAATCAAAGCTTGGAAGAAATCGATGATTTGATGCTAACTGTAATTAATACCACTGTAGTTTAATGTGTAACAACTTCATACTTGGAATTTGAATGCAGACTTCCACTGCATAGTTGGAAACTTAGATTTTCCACCAACCTTTTGCTTAGAGTTTGTAGCGTCATTTAACTGGAGTTTTATTCACACATGGAGCCTGAATAACACCACCCACAATTGAAACTTGAATTGCCTCCAACGTTTTGCTACTCAAATTCTAATTTAACTTCCATACCATTTGCCAGCATTTAACCCAATCTTAAACTCAAGATTCGAATTACTTGCAATGAAATCTTACTCATACTGACTGCGGAATTCTTGGGATATAGTTGGAGATCTCAATGTTTTTCTTGGCAGGATTCTAATCACTCGGCATTCTCCTCTGCTATTAACCATATTCTTTTGTTTCTATTTCATTGGGTTGCATTCTTACCTAAGCCAACATGTCAAAATATTGTTGAGTTTTGTGTGAAAGTACCCGCCATATCTTATATTCCTTTTTGCGCAGATGATGAATTGTTTCTTCCCTCTGTGTGAAAGTGTTGTCTCTGTATCTCTATATTTTTTCTTGATGATGACCATTGTTATGTTCTTTCATGGACATTTGATCGGTTTTTGAATCATGTATGACACTTGCTTCTTCCTCTTTGTCATTTTATACTTCCATTGTCTTGCATCATTTGTATGCCCAAACCAATATTTGAAATGAAATCGATTTTTTTATGCCATTCCTTTTTATTATCACCTTGAATCATTTGTATGCCCAAATTGATATTTGAAATGAAATCAATTTTCTTATGCCATTCCTTTGCATTATTACCTTGCATCTTATTTTTATAAAAAATAAATAGATAAATTATGCGTTCACCATGGTTTGTGTTATCACTCCAATATTTCTCTAGAGTTTTTAAGAAAGAAATGATTAGAGGTAACCACAAATCTACTCTGGACATTAGGATCTAGCCTTCCTAATTCTCGGGGAGGGCTCTCTCTTTATGATTTAACTTTGTTTTAGCTATTTTATTTTAGGCTAGTTATGATTATACTTGGGTTTTGATTTGGATTTGGTGGTGAGATAACTAACTTAGATGGGTAGAAGGATGTCTTTTGCCATTGGCCTACGGGGTCAAGTGTTAAGACAAACAGGACTGGAGCAAGTTCTAAAACTAGTGTCTACAGGGCAAGGTAGTTGAGTAATTTCAGGTCTTAATGCTGGAATGACGAAGTTGGTTTCAATCGGATCCAAGGAGCAACTAAGGGTTCCTTAGGCCGAATAATGAAAGAAGTGAGAGTGGTCAACCGGGATAGGAGAGCAATTAAGGATTCTCAGATCTGAATATCAGAAGAAAACATAGAAATGATCAACTGTTCAAAACAGAGTGTACTTAAACAAATTCTGAAATAAATTTCCAGTTAATTCATTCAATTTAGATAACATGTAAGTTTGTGTAATACATAAGAAGATAACAAATTTGACAAAGAAAATACTTCATTGTAATAGCTCAACACTTGAATCCTGTAATGCAATCTTTTTATTACTCAGTCCAATCTGTTGACTTGAAAAATTGGTACAATAACCCTCAAGTTTTTGATCAATACAACTCTACAAATGTCTAGCAATCCACCCCCAATACTTTGAATTATGAAGTATTTACACAAAAATAGTTTAAAAAATATCCCAAACTGTCTTGGGAATTAGTCTAGGAGAAAGAAATATCTTCATGCAAGAAGATAGAGACAAATGTTTAACTGTTTTATGTTGTTCCTGTTTATTTGGTCGTGATGTCTTTATGCTCTGATATTTTGTTGTTTATTCTCTGCCTTGATGTTGGTCTTCATGCTAATTGATCCTTCTGCTTTTCCCTTTCAACTGATACACTTTTACCTGGCTGACCTGCCACTTTTATTTGGTCGTGATGTCTTTTCATCTGTTGATTCCATTGTTCCCTTGGTAAAGAATACCAAGTAACCAGTTGAGAATTTAGGAGTTGGAATGTGTTGGTTCAATTTACTAGGTAAATTAAAACATGTATTTTCTTACCAATCTGGGTTGGTAGACTTAGAAGCAAACCAAATTTTATGGAATTTTATATCAACTATTGTAGGAAGTAGTTGTTCAAATAAGAATAATGGAAATGCATATTACAAATATAAATTACTTGAAAAGAAACTATCAAAAATTAATCTAGAAGAAAGAGTGCAATGAGTCTTTGTAGAACATAGGAAATAAGGGTGAGGCTCTAACTTAGAGGTCTTGCTTTTTCTCCATCATCATTATTATCCCAACAAGATCAATTCACCAGAAATCATATCAAAACCCAAAGCAATAAAAGATCAAATGCATAAACACAATTTACAATTCAGTTTTTAATCTAGAAGGAAGAGGATCTAACTTAGATGCCTTGGTTCTCCTTGCTCTATTCAACTAATTACTAAAATTAAATCATTCAAAAACATAAATGAACATGGCATGTAATGAATCTATTCATAAAATGTTCACAAGAACTGCAAAGAAAACAACTATCTAAAATATTCATAATTATGCATAAAATTACACTCCATTGTACTTAGCTCAAAATGGGGTCCCTCCACCCTTTCTTGGTACACTTGAAACTTTCAGCTATTGTATATCAAAAATCACATTCAATAACAAGAACAACAAGAAAATGGAAAACAAGATCCTCAAATTATCTTCAGAAGTAAAGTAATCTCAATAATCATAATACATGTTCATGAGTTTTCAATGTTGTGCTTAAGTAAGCCAAAAATATAATGAACTTCGATAAAATAGATATAACAGCCTATAAGATTCATAATCCATCTACTCAAGTCGAACACATCCTTTTGGTTACACAAAATATGGAAAAATCCCATTAAATCACAAAACTACCCCTTTTAGTTAGGGATTTTTGGGTGACTGGTCAAGTTTGACCAGTGTTGACCAAGCCTGTTTTGACTCAATTGGATTGTACCAATAGGAGTCTACCAATAATTGGTGCCCAAGATTCTTGAATATAGCTTCAATTTCCATGCAGGTGTCCTGTACATACGACTTCAAAGGAGCCATTACAGTAAATTCTTTTCTAGTCAAAATAATTTTTAATACCAAATTTTCACTAAAATTTATAAAATTTAAATGACATAACTATTTTTACCTTAGAGTGAAATAAGAGGCAAAAATGTGGAAAAATGACCATGATATTATAGAAAAGGATGATGGATAGATGTATAATGTATGTGGAAAAAGACCAAAAATGGAGAGCCAAGATCTCCTCCTTGCTAAGTCTCAAGCATGTCTTCAGGCTTGCCTCTGTCTCGTTGACCTTCTACCTCTGTATGATGACTATCCTACTGATATACCTATGGATTTTCCCCTTGATTTTGAATCTTCCTGTTGAAATGCCCACAAAAGGACTCAATGCCCTCATGTCCTTCTTCCTTAGAGATGGCATTTTTCACATTTTGTTTCGCATATTTATATTGCCAAAGTTTCTCTTCTCTCAACCACATGTATTCTTGTTTTGAAATCATCATATTTTGTGTCCCTGAGTTCTTCATTTTCTTTGTCAATATATTTTTTTTTTATTTCACTATCTTATTGTTTTGTTCTTTGTACATCTCATTTTCTTTCTTAAGGTGTCTTTCCATTATTTCATTGTCTTTAAGTTGAGTGGTTAAGTCTTTTAATTTCTTGGCATGCTCTTGATTGTGATCATCCTTGGAATCTTCTTCAATCTCTTTTACATATGATGATGATCCTCCTTCAATGTCTTCATAGCATGAATCTTTCTCTAACTCTTGAAGTTTTTCTTATGCTTCATTTCCAAGTTTTTCAATGATTTCCTGAGGTGATTGTTCATGTGTATTAGGAGGCACTCCTTCTAGTATTTCTACTTCAACATTCTCATATGATTCTTCCATTGTTTTCCTTCTTGGCATCCTTGGAATGGATATGAGAGATATTTCCTTTTCATTGGCTATTTCTTCTTGTTTCCTTTTATACCTTGTCCTTGGATACAAGGGGGATTGCATAATGTTTCTTGAAAGATGCAACCTCTCAAGTGTTTCCTCATTCTTTGTTGATTATTCTTCCTTATAGATTTATGGAAGGTGGTGTTTGTTCAAGAAAATATCCCATGTTTCTACCCTATTCTTCAACTGATACTTAACCAACATCTTAATCAGCCCCTTTTGGTAGTAACTAACCTCTCTGTTCTCTATTTTTCCTTTCAATCCTTCAATCATTTTTATCAAACTTTTTGCAAGAAAATAGGGAATATTTACTGTGCAATCTCCTTTGATGTGTTGAAGTAATTTAATGTAATATAAGTGTGAAATGTTATATCTTCCATCATATGTAAGGTATTTTTGAGCAATAAGGGCCAATTCTACCCAAGGTTCTCTGATCCAATCTCTAGGAATTCCCTTAGATTTATCAAATGTCACTTTCCTCTATTTTTCTAAGAGTAAATTCCATCCTTTCTCTCTTAAATGTTGCCCTTTGTGGTATTCTTCTCCTGTGAGTAGCCAATGTGTAGCTTGGGTAATGTATTCTGGAGTAATAGGAACACAAATATCTTCTACTCTAGTTTCTCATTGTCAAAGTTAGCTATAAATTCCGCTGTTACTTTTCCATTGTGCCCATTAAATTTTCTTAGGAATTCTAATAGGCATACTTGGTAGAAACTTTCTATTGTTTGTCTGCTCCATTTTTCTAGTTGAAACCCATTTGGTTCAATCCTACTTGCCATAGAAAAATCTGGGTTCCTTTGTTGCTTTTTGTTTTTGTACCAATGTACATAACCATCTACTGTAAATATTCTCATAACAATAACTCTCTATTCTCTTTTTACAAGTTTTAATACAACAGATAAATCATATTTACAGCAAGAGGATAAATATATTTCTTGGTATATGTATTGAAAAAAAATATTTTATTTCAAAAATCACAAGAGTGTGACTTACCAAGACTTGATCTAGATTTTTGAACACTCTTTGTGATGAGAGAAAAGAAAAATATTCTGAGTTTGGCTATGAAAATACCCTTTCTGGAAGACACTTTGTCAAAATTCCTCTGAGAACCGAGTTCTGAACACCTTCAGGTTTTTTTTCAACTTTCTATGCCTTTAATCAACACCATACTTCTAAATAAAATCTTACTCTGCCTTCAATCAACACCATATTTGCAAATAAAATCTTACCTTGCCTTCAGAGATCCTTAAATTCTGAAATAAAAAAACCCCCTCTATTTTTTTTAAATAAAATCAATTTTGGATAATACTTCTCTTTAACCTCAAAAAATGATTTTGATTTTCAGAATAAACTCTTCTCTATCCTCAAAAATCAGGTTTGGAAATGAATACTGTCTTTCAAAATCAATTTTTAGAAATGCACTCTTCTCTGTCCTCAAAATTGATTTTTTGAAATTAATATTGTCCTTCAAAATCATTTTTTAGAAATGCTCTTCTCTTTCCTTAAAATTGATTTTTAGAAATGCAAAATTTCTGACCTAGAGAAATCGAAATTGGAAAAGAGTCTCTGACCTGGAGAAATCAACTTTTTGAAAAGAGTCTTTGACCTAGAGAAATCGATTTTTAGAACAGAGTCTTTGACCTTGAGAAATCAATTTTAGAGATGCACTATTTATCTTTGAGAAATCGATTTTGGAGATGCACTGCGTATGTTTCCGAAGAAATCAATTTTGGAAATGAAAATAACCTTGTATTCTTCCTCAAGAATAAAATTTTTCTTCCTAGCACTTGAAATTGAATTAAATAATCACTTGCATGAACTTATTGACTGTTCAAAAGTTGAGTTTTTAGATGTGAAGCAAAATCCTGGGTTCTATACAACAGTCAATGGAGCTAAGTGTTCACTACACTTGAGAAATCAAAGCTTGGAAGAAATCAATGATTTGATGCTAACTGTAATTAATACCACTGTAGTTTAATGTGTAACAACTTCATACTTGGAATTTGAATGCAGACTTCCACTGCATAGTTGGAAACTTAGATTTTCCACCAACCTTTTGCTTAGAGTTTGTAGCGTCATTTAACTGGAGTTTTATTCACACATGGAGCCTGAATAACACCACCCACAATTGAAACTTGAATTGCCTCCAACGTTTTGCTACTCAAATTCTAATTTAACTTCCATACCATTTGCCAGCATTTAACCCAATCTTAAACTCAAGATTCGAATTACTTGCAATGAAATCTTACTCATACTGACTGCGGAATTCTTGGGATATAGTTGGAGATCTCAATGTTTTTCTTGGCAGGATTCTAATCACTCGGCGTTCTCCTCTGCTATTAACCATATTCTTTTGTTTCTATTTCATTGGGTTGCATTCTTACCTAAGCCAACATGTCAAAATACTGTTGAGTTTTGTGTGAAAGTACCCGCCATATCTTATATTCCTTTTTGCGCAGATGATGAATTGTTTCTTCCCTCTGTGTGAAAGTGTTGTCTCTGTATCTCTGTATTTTTTCTTGATGATGACCATTGTTATGTTCTTTCATGGACATTTGATCGGTTTTTGAATCATGTATGACACTTGCTTCTTCCTCTTTGTCGTTTTATACTTCCATTGTCTTGCATCATTTGTATGCCCAAACCAATATTTGAAATGAAATCGATTTTTTAATGCCATTCCTTTTTATTATCACCTTGCATCATTTGTATGCCCAAATCGATATTTGAAATGAAATCAATTTTCTTATGCCATTCCTTTGCATTATTACCTTGCATCTTATTTTTATAAAAAATAAATAGATAAATTATGCGTTCACCATGGTTTGTGTTATCACTCCAATATTTCTCTAGAGTTGTTAAGAAACAAATGATTAGAGGTAACCACAAATCTACTCTGGACATTAGGATCTAGCCTTCCTAATTCTCAGGGAGGGCTCTCTCTTTATGATTTAACTTTGTTTTAGCTATTTTATTTTAGGCTAGTTATGATTATACTTGGGTTTTGATTTGGATTTTGTGGTGAGATAACTAACTTAGATGGGTAGAAGGATGTCTTTTGCCACTGACCTACGGGGTCAAGTGTTAAGACAAACAGGACTGGAGCAAGTTCTAAAACTAGTGTCTACAGGGCAAGGTAGTTGAGTAATTTCAGGTCTTAATGCTGGAATGACGAAGTTGGTTTCAATCGGATCCAAGGAGAAACTAAGGGTTCCTTAGGCCGAATAATGAAAGAAGTGAGAGTGGTCAACCGGGATAGGAGAGAAATTAAGGATTCTCAGATCTGAATATCAGAAGAAAACATAGAAATGATCAACTGTTCAAAACAGAGTGTACTTAAACAAATTCTGAAATAAATTTCCAGTTAATTCATTCACTTTAGATAACATGTAAGTTTGTGTAATACATAAGAAGATAACAAATTTGAGAAAGAAAATACTTCATTGTAATAGCTCAACACTTGAATCCGGTAATGCAATCTTTTTATTACTCAGTCCAATCTGTTGACTTGAAAAATTGGTACAATAACCCTCAAGTTTTTGATCAATACAACTCTACAAATGTCTAGCAATCCACCCCCAATACTTTGAATTATGAAGTATTTACACAAAAATAGTTTAAAAAATATCCCAAACTGTCTTGGGAATTAGTCTAGGAGAAAGAAATATCTTCATGCAAGAAGATAGAGACAAATGTTTAACTGTTTTATGTTGTTCCTGTTTATTTGGTCGTGATGTCTTTATGCTCTGATATTTTGTTGTTTATTCTCTGCCTTGATGTTGGTCTTCATGCTAATTGATCCTTCTGCTTTTCCCTTTCAACTGATACACTTTTACCTAGCTGACCTGCCACTTTTATTTGGTCGTGATGTCTTTTCATCTGTTGATTCCATTGTTCCCTTGGTAAAGAATACCAAGTAACCAGTTGAGAATTTAGGAGTTGGAATGTGTTGGTTCAATTTACTAGGTAAATTAAAACATGTATTTTCTTACCAATCTAGGTTGGTAGACTTAGAAGCAAACCAAATTTTATGGAATTTTATATCAACTATTGTAGGAAGTAGTTGTTCAAATAAGAATAATGGAAATGCATATTACAAATATAAATTACTTGAAAAGAAACTATGAAAATTTAATCTAGAAGAAAGAGTGCAATGAGTCTTTGTAGAACATAGGAAATAAGGGTGAGGCTCTAACTTAGAGGTCTTGCTTTTTCTCCATCATCATTATTATCCCAACAAGATCAATTCACCATAAATCATATCAAAACCCAAAGCAATAAAAGATCAAATGCATAAACACAATTTACAATTCAGTTTTTAATCTAGAAGGAAGAGGATCTAACTTAGATGCCTTGGTTCTCCTTGCTCTATTCAACTAATTACTAAAATTAAATCATTCAAAAACATAAATGAACATGGCATGTAATGAATCTATTCATAAAATGTTCACAAGAACTTCAAAGAAAACAACTATCTAAAATATTCATAATTATGCATAAAATTACACTCCATTGTACTTAGCTCAAAATGGGGTCCCTCCACCCTTTCTTGGTACACTTGAAACTTTCAGCTATTGTATATCAAAAATCACATTCAATAACAAGAACAACAAGAAAATGGAAAACAAGATCCTCAAATTATCTTCAGAAGTAAAGTAATCTCAATAATCATAATACATGTTCATGAGTTTTCAATGTTGTGCTTAAGTAAGCCAAAAATATAATTAACTTCGATAAAATAGATATAACAGCCTATAAGATTCATAATCCATCTACTCAAGTCGAACACATCCTTTTGGTTACACAAAATATGGAAAAATCCCATTAAATCACAAAACTACCCCTTTTAGTTAGGGATTTTTGGGTGACTGGTCAAGTTTGACCAGTGTTGACCAAGCCTGTTTTGACTCAATTGGATTGTACCAATAGGAGTCTACCAATAATTGGTGCCCAAGATTCTTGAATATAGCTTCAATTTCCATGCAGGTGTCCTGTACATACGACTTCAAAGGAGCCATTACAGTAAATTCTTTTCTAGTCAAAATAATTTTTAATACCAAATTTTCACTAAAATTTATAAAATTTAAATGACATAACTATTTTTACCTTAGAGTGAAATAAGAGGCAAAAATGTGGAAAAATGACCATGATATTATAGAAAAGGATGATGGATAGATGTATAATGTATGTGGAAAAAGACCAAAAATGGAGAGCCAAAATCTCCTCCTTGCTAAGTCTCAAGCATGTCTTCAGGCTTGCCTCTGTCTCGTTGACCTTCTACCTCTGTATGATGACTATCCTACTGATATACCTATGGATTTTCCCCTTGATTTTGAATCTTCCTGTTGAAATGCCCTCATGTCCTTCTTCCTTGGAGATGGCATTTTTCACATTTTGTTTCGCATATTTATATTTCCAAAGTTTCTCTTCTCTCAACCACATGTATTCTTGTTTTGAAATCATCATATTTTGTGTCCCTGAGTTCTTCATTTTCTTTGTCAATATATTTTTTTTTTTATTTCACTATCTTATTGTTTTGTTCTTTGTACATCTCATTTTCTTTCTTAAGGTGTCTTTCCATTATTTCATTGTCTTTAAGTTGAGTGGTTAAGTCTTTTAATTTCTTGGCATGCTCTTGATTGTGATCATCCTTGGAATCTTCTTCAATCTCTTTTACATATGATGATGATCCTCCTTCAATGTCTTCATAGCATGAATCTTTCTCCAACTCTTGAAGTTTTTCTTATGCTTCATTTCCAAGTTTTTCAATGATTTCCTGAGGTGATTGTTCATGTGTATTAGGAGGAACTCCTTCTAGTATTTCTACTTCAACATTCTCATATGATTCTTCCATTGTTTTCCTTCTTGGAATCCTTGGAATGGATATGAGAGATATTTCCTTTTCATTGGCTATTTCTTCTTGTTTCTTTTTATACCTTGTCCTTGGATACAAGGGGGATTGCATAATGTTTCAAAAATTACTTGAATGGATGGTAAAATATCATTGACAAAGTCAATGATATTGGCCCATAACTATTCCTTAGATTGGCCAAGTGGCTCCTTTAATGTGTTAGGTAAACTTGACTCAAGATAGAGTCAAAGTTGACCCGGTTAAATAGTGATGGTTTTGGGGCACATGGTATTGTGCACCCATAGTATTCTACCCATGGTATTATATGTAATGGAGCTTATAAAAGGCTGGAAGAACTTCATTGTAATGTAAGACCTAGAGGTGAGCGGTGAAGGCTCATTTGGTTGGATTGGCCAGGGTTTTGGCCAATGCTAATGAGATCTTATTAGGTTGGATTTTTCCTCGGATTTGGGGTTTTCCTGGATAAACATTTGAGTTTATGTGTTTATGGTTGTTGCTAGTTATTTTTATATTTATTCCTCTCAGTAATTATTTATGTTATTAGTAAATTTCTTAACAATTGGTATCAGATCTAGATATTGGCTTCAAAGGGATTCTTTGATGCCAGGGGTTTATAGTGCCTGATGAGATCAATGCAGCCTTTTTTCCAAATTTGGGTCTGGAAAATAATGGTGGAACAATCGTATGTGGAAGAACTTCGAGGAGAATGTGTGGAAGATAGTGCCGTAACTGCCAGGGTTCGCAGTGCATTTGTGATATTTATCGGTTTGGAACATGTTGATGAATTGTTCGAGGTTCATGCAGCTATTTAAAGAAGGTCAGCAAAAGAAAATTGTTCATGCGGATTCAAAAATTGTTCGTTTTCTGCTACGTGAGGCCACTAGTGCCGGAATCTATGAGGTTCTCATTGGGATCACAATTGGAGTAGTTTGATAGAATTTTTAGAGCAAATCAAATTGAGAGAGGATGGATCAGAATTGCAGCAGCAATAAACAAAAAAATAAATTAATAAAGTCAAAATTATTGCATGTAAATGGGCATACTACTGTAAGACCTGGTAAGGCATGTGTACCCCTTGGTGATCACCAGTAAAGTCTGGGTTAGACCTAGGTGATAGGGGGGATGTCGGGTTAACAATACCCCGAGTAAAAACACTATGGGGGGTAAGAGCTAGAGTGAGCAGGATTGTCTCACTTAGCAGGTTTGGCTGGAGTTATTCAAGGAACCCCAAGTCAAGTTTAAGGGGGGAATTGTTAGGTAAAATTTACTCAAGATAGAGTCAAAGTTGACCAGGTTAAAGAGTGATGGTTTTAGGGCACATGGTATTGTGCACCCATAGTATTCTACCCATGGTATTATATGTAATGGAGCTTATAAAAGGCTGGAAGGACTTCATTGTAATGTAAGACCTGGACGTGAGCGGTGAAGGCTCACTTGGTCGAATTGGGCAGGGTTTTGGCCAATGCTAATGAGATCTTATTAGGTTGGGTTTTTCCCCAGATTTGGGGTTTTTCCAGATAAACATTTGTGTTTATGTGTTTGTGGTTGTTGTTGGTTATTTTTTATAGTTATTCCTCTTAGTAATTATTTATGTTATTAGTAAATTTCTTAACATAATGTCAATTCCTTCTCCAAGCTCCTCATCCTTTCAGTTAACCTGGTTGACTTCTGAACTTCTTCTTTGTGCATAATCTATGCAAGCTTGTTATCATTCTCTAGACTAGTTATCTTTTCCTTAAGATTGTTTATTTATGTGGTCTAAATGGACATTTCTTCCATTGCCTTGATCAATTTACTTGCCTTATCACCTGGTTGAGCTGCTACTGTTGTTGAACATGTTGTTGATGTAGATGTTGTGGTAGCTGGTAGTGTTGTAGTCAGTGGAGCTGTAGGAGCCAATGAAGCTTCCAAGGTGGATGGTACAGTTGTGGTAACTGTTGGAATGACAATGGTAGTGGTAGTCCCAAGGCTGGCCTGTTTCAACTATATTAAGTTTTCCAACTCCTCCATTTCTTTCAATTGGTCATTAAGTTGTAAAACAAGGTCCATCATTTCTTCCTGATGTGTTTGGCTTTTTAAGACCTCTTTTGTTTGTGGATGCTCTGAATGAGGTAGTTTTAGTTGCTTTTTGAGAGCAACAATGTCCTCATTCTTTTTCTTTATCAACTTCTCAATAGCCTTGATATCATTGGGATCATGTACAAGCTCAATGACTAAGTCTTCCAATGACTTGATTCTATTATCCTTGGCCTGTGAGGAGGCCTTTTCCAATTTGTATTATGCCGTAATGTTGTCCAATGAACTTTGAAGCTTGTGTACAGGCATAGCTTTACCTGTCAAGGTGGAATAGATCATCTCACCTGCCTGCTTGTGGAACTCAATTTAGTTAATGGGATGAGCATCCCTGGCCAAAACCTCAAATTTTTCTTTCCTATAGTCTGCCAATCATCTTGGCTACTAGACTATAGATTGCATGAATGTCATCTACATTTTACCTGTTTTAATCTCAAAGGCTGACATTGATCTGTTTTGATTTGTAGGTGTCTACTTGAAACATTGGGCATAAGTGTCAGCCTTCAATTTCTCATTCCTCAACTTAATTTCCTTGTATCTATCTTTGATATCCTTCTCTTTATCGACAGGCCTGGTGAATGAAGAGACCTCAACACTGACATGTCTCTCAATAAGTTGGGTATTTGAGGTAGAGGGCTCGTTTGTTTCTCCTCAAGCTAATGGGCCTTTGCTTCTTTCCACCATTGTATCAGTGTTAGTGATTTCCACTGAGTCAATAGTGTCTTCCTGTACAATTATAGGATTAAGCTTGGGCCTCTTCCTGTAACTAATCTCAAACTATTCATCTGTGGTTTCTAGGGCTGAACTAGAACCTTCTTCCATGGTTCTCTTTGCATTTTTGTCTTCATTTCCTGGAGTATGTAAAAGAGGAGGAATATTCATTGGTTCTCCTAGGTATGGGACTTACAAAAAGGAACTAGTGTCAATCTACTTCTCCACATCAATTAATTTATTCTCCACATCAACTATAGTATTGTCCATGTCTATCAAAGTGTTTTCCAACCATTCAGACTGGTTGGAAAATCTATCAATGTCTAGCCTGGGATGATGGATGAAAGGAGGGTAGTTACAGTCTATGAAATAGGGTTTGGGGTGTATAGTAGGTTTCTCTTCAATTTAGGAAAGTTTTTTAATTAATTAAATTAATTAACCTTTCAATTTAAACTGTGCATTTTCAAATCCAAGGGTCATTTTGTTTTTTTCCATGAATACCTGGAAATTGGTGAATTGGCGTACAGACTGGGTTCTATGGTAATTGCAGAAGGTATTGAGGCTTCAACTGTCAACTGGCTACTTCAATTGGGTATCTGGAGCATCTTTAGGGGGCATAAGGTGGCCAAATTGGTTGTAGAGGTTCAGGGTGTCGTAAATGATTAAACAACAGTTCGTAGTGAAAAACGAGTGAAAAGAGTAATTTGGGGATTTTTCGGCCTTTTAACGGTTAACGGTCACATTTTGGCGTGGAAATAATTAAACGAACAGTGGGCAGTTTTTGGTTTAGGCGGGGAGGTAGTTTTAGGTGCCATCGCACCGCTTTTGGATGGCGGGGGGGATTTTTCATGAGCACACGATCTAACCTGGTGCCGCCATGTAGTAGAACAATGCAGAGGCAAAACCACGAATCTCGCGTGCTCTCGGGTTGTTATCGGGTGGGCAATGAATCCACGTGATATGGTTGTACACCATTAGATCTAGGGGTTGAAGATCGGAGGCATATCACGCAGTTGAGTTGCACTGATGGAATTGGGAAAGTGGTTGGTGGGGCCCCAGATTTAATTACAAATAATTGTAATTAATTAGTAAATAATGTAGGGATTTAATATAAGCAACGGGCTAATAAAGGTGGGACCATGGGTTATGTGGCGGGGGTTTTTAAACTGCACCAAGGATTGGTGGGTAAAAGAGGGTATCGAGGAAATATGAAGTTGGGGATGTTAATTACATAATGCGAGGGTATAGCAAAAACTTAGGATAATGGGGTTTTGTGGGTTTTTTAAGGGAAATGGGGGATTAATAAAGGGTGAAGGTCATATTTGTAATGGGAAATGGATTTCACACTAGGGAAAAGGGGTTTTGAGAAAGGGGAGTGATTTTTGAAGGTAATTTCTAGGGAAATGTGTGAAACCAAGGGGTAAAGGTCAAAATGAGGGGAAAAGGGTGTTTATAAGTAATGAAGGGATAATGGGGAAATTAACAAATAAGTATGTGGGGTGTAGTGAAATGAAGGGAAATTAGTAAACAAGCTTGGGGAATATCCTTTCTTTCTCACAATTCCACCTACACTTGAAAAATAATATTTAGCATGATAAATGTGCTTTTGACTTAGCAATCTTGTGCATTTGCAACATTTCTTCTACCTACCCTTTTTTTACCCTAACATTTTTTATTCATTTCAATGGGTGCATTTGAGCTTGCAAACCCTTTATTTCCTTTTCTTTTGATAATCAAACTATGTAATTCTAACCTCATAACTGCCAATGGCTCAAATTAAACAGATGAGCTCATTATTATTCTCTACCTAACTAATGATACGCCAAGGTTAAACAATTTGGCTAGATCTTTATTTATCTATCTATCAACATGAAATTTAAACCATGAATGAATCAAGATTAAATTGTTTGATCATCATGTATTGTGGCATTTTGACAAGCTGCACACAATCTTATTTGCAAAAAGTAAACTAAGAGGAGTGGCATTTGAATGTGCACACTTTCACGATCTATTTTTATCTCTTTTTGGTGGGGTTCATATTTAATATTATTTTTTGATATTTGTTTCTTTTTGTCATTTGATTATTTTTTTAGGACATACCCTCTTTGAATTTTTTAATATGGGAAAAAAATTGTAGAAAAGCAAAGGTATGTACAATATTACAATACTTAACATAGTCGATTCAAAATTATGATCCCTATTATTATAGGAACCTAACAGTTTGAACCATACACGCCTTTTTTTCTGGTATTATTGAATTATATGCATACTTTATGTTTTTCATGATTTGAAACTTGCATATAGTATGAATCCTTATTGCATACTCATATCATATTCATGCATATTTCATTTAATGATTTTTTTTTCAAAGTCTCTTTGTCTTTGTTCATGCATACAATTTATTCTTCATCCTTGTCCTTTAGGGTCAGAATTTATTCTTTCTCCTTGTCCTTTAGGGTCATTATTCTTCCTCCTTCTTCCATGTTTTCCTTTACATGATGCATTTGTTCCTCTTTTGAAATCACCATTTAAGGTCATTTTAAATCAAACATCATAGATATATTATTGAACCATACATAATTTTCTTTCATGATACTAACCCATGCTTGTTTTCTTTGTAGGTAAAGAGATAAGACTTGAATATGGTCATAGGGTTCATGCTTTTTTATGAAAGAGAGGATATACATGGAATGAAAGGGATAGAATGAAAGGGATATAGGTTTTTTATGATAGAGAGGATATGCATGGAACGAAGGGTTTTATAGGAAGATGTATATGAAATGAAGGGCTTTGCTCTCTTATACATTTAAGTTCTAATTAGTCTTCTAAATTAGGATTTTTTTCAAAATCAAATGGTATTAAAAATGATTTGTTACTTATGTTACTTTCCTTGATTGAGTAGTTCTTTTCAGTTGATGGTAATATTGAATAATGAGTCTTGATTAGAATAGGTCCCTTTTTTGAATAATGAACTTTGAATGAATACAGGTCCCTTCTAATTCTGATCTTTGTATATAAGTCAACTATGACAAGAAATTATATGTTGATCATCAGGTCCCTTTGTATTTTGTTCATGTGATGTTTCTCCTATTCAAGTCCCTTATGACAAATTTGATGTTTGAATTTCCAAGTCCCTCTGAAGTAAAATTTTCAATTCCCACAAGTCCTTCATGTTTTGAGTTGCTTCCATATTAGTTGAGCAGTTTCTTCAGTTTTTAAACCATGTTGAGTGGCCAACCATGTTGAGTGGCTCAATCCTTTTAAAACAAATACACTTGTTTTATTTTCCTTCCCCCCTTGCTTATTTGGAGACTTGTCCTCAAGTCTGGAAATTGTAGGTCAACCTAAAATATAAAATTAAACATAAACCATATTAAAAAGAAAAGAATTCATATTAGCTAAGTGACTTGGTTTTCTAGTATGAATTCATATTTGTGCTGTGCCAGAAATCTGGATTTTCACAGCCAAATATTTTTATTTATATTATATATATATATATATATATATATATATATATATATTATATATATATATATATATATATATATATATATATATATATATATATATATATATATAAGGCATATGACTATGATTTTCCAAAACTTGCATGTTTTCCTCTGCGAAAAGTTTCTTTAGAAAATATTCCTTATTCACTGGTTTATTATACACTTATAGTATATTTCCATGGACTAAGAATGATGTTGCAGCTTCGTTTATTGTTTTAATTCTCATTGATCCATTTTCAAAGATTTTTTGTATTTCATATGGGCCCAGCCAATGAGTGGTAAATTTTTCTTTGAAATCTTTTTATTTTGAATCACATAGAAGCGCCCAGTCCCCTATATGAAAAATGTTCTCCTTAATAAATTTGTAATGCAAGTTCATTCTTTGTTGCTACACTAGTGATGTATGTTCCACAGCTTCCTTTATGATCTCATCTAGTTCATTTAGCTATAGTATTATTTGCTGTTGTGCTTTTGACAGGTCTAGTCCTAGTTTGGTTGCAAGTTTGTATGTATGGATCTCGAACTCTATTGATAGAAGAACTTTTTTACCATAGAAAATCTGATAAGGGCTAAATCCAGTAGTATATCTCCATATTATTCTATAAGACCATAATGCTTCATTTAGTTTTTCTAACCAATCCTTCCTGTGCATCTTCACTGTCTTTGTAATAATGTTCTCAAGGACTTTGTTTGTTGACTCCACTTGTGCATTCGCCTGAGGGTGATGTGGAGTTGATTTCTCATGCTTGATCTTATATTTCTTTGTAAGGTATCGAACAAGCTTGGAAGTGAACCATGTTCCTTGGTCTGTAACAATCTACCTTGGTACCCCAAATCTTATGAATATTTCTTCAAAAATAAAAGATACAATTGCATCTTTTGTTGCTTTTGGCATTGCTTTTGCTTCCACCCATTTTGTTACATAATTAGTACATACTAGGATGTACTTCTTGTCATTAGAGGGTGGATTGATAGGACCCACAAAGTTAAGAGCCCATTGCTCAAATGGCTCTATAAGTACTTACGGCTTCAATGGCATTTCATCAGATACTACAAGCCTTCCTATCCTTTGGCAGTTGTCACACTTTTTAACATAAGTCTTTGAGTCTTTGAATATCGATGGCCAAAAATAGCCTAGATTCAACGCTTTGTATGCTATTCTTTTTTCTACAAAATGAACACCAAAAGGTTCATCATGACATGCTTTTAAAATATCTAGAATTTCATCTTAACTTATGCATTTTCTAATTAAAATATCAACTCTAGTATAGAAAAAGGTCACCATTAACTCAACTATATCTAGCACTAACTCTAGTTTTATTTTTTATTTTCTTTTTGTTTGTAAAATGAGAAGGTATTTTTCCAGATGATAAATAATTGGCTATATCAGCAAACCATGGAGTTTTGACTATGATAGCAAATAAGTGTTCATCTTGGAAATTATCAAAAATAGGAACAATGTCATGAGAAACATGAAGTCTTGATAGGAAGTCTCCTACTTGATTGTCTTTCCCTTGTCGATCTAAAATAGTAATGTTAAATTATTGCATTAACAACTATCTAGTGATTCTGTCATTAGTGATTGGTTTATTCATTAGATATTTTATGGTTGAATATCAGTATGAATGAACACTTGATGTCATGTTATGTAATGTCTGAATTTATTTAGTGCATGCACAACAACTAGCATTTCTTTTTCAGTTACTATATAATTCAACTATAATGGAGTTAGATTTTTGCTGATGAAATACATAGCATAGTTAAATTGATTTTCTTTTTTTCCTATAGATGCTCCTATTGTTGTATCAGATGCATAAGTGGATATATAAAATGGTAATGACCAATTTGTTCCTCTGAGAATTGGTGCTATGGACAATTTTTGTTTGGGTTTATCGAATGCATGTTGTCAATCGGTGTTCCATTAAAATTCTAGGTCTTTTGTAAGTAGTTTAAATAATGGCAAAGCTATTTTACTGAAATTTTCAATGAATCTTCGGTAATAGCCTACATATCCCAAGAAACTTCTTACTTCTTTTTTAGTTATTAGTGGTACAGGTTTACAATGATTTCTATCTTTGTTGGATCCACTTTTACTTCAAATGATCAAATATGGTATCCCAACACTATCCCTTTAGTTACCATCATAACAAATTTCTCATTACTAAGACATAGATTTGTCTCAATGAATATTTGTAAAACTTTCCAAGTTGTTTAAACAATCATCAAATATATTTCTATAAAAAGTAAAATCATCCATGTAAACCTCTACACATTCATGTATGAGATCAGTAAAGATAGACAAGATTGTTCTTTGGAGTAGCAGGTGCATTACATAATCCAAAAGGTAACACATTGTAAGCATATGTACCCCATGGACAAGTAAATGTAGTTTTGTCCTGATCCTCTAATGCTATCTTGATTTGATTATAACGCTTAATTCCATCAAGCAAAGAAAAGAACTTTTTCCCTGCTAATGAATCTAGTATTTGACTGATGAATGCTAGTGGGAAATTATCCTTATGTGTTGATTTATTCAATTCCCCATACTCTACACAAATTATCCATTTTCCATTTTTCTTAGGAACCACAAGTAATGGAGAAACCCATTGACTATCAAATATGGGGTAGATAAATCCTACCTATAATAGTTTCTGCAATTCGTTTTTTACTATCTCCTTTATCATTGGATTCATTCTTCTTTGTGGTTGACTTACAGGTTTGATAGTTTGATCAATGTAAATATGGTGGATACGTTTTTTTGATTAATTCCTTGCACATTTGTATAATCACAAGAAAAAAGTTTCGAGTATTTATTTAATGGTGAAATTACTTGTTCTTCATGTGATGATTGTAAATTGTTACCAATGTTAAGATTCTTTAGGGTTGATTTGAATCACTTTGAGAAATTGTAATTGAGTCAACAAGAAAAATTGCTTCAAATGATGTTTGTAATGAATTAATAGTACAAGTCTCCTGAAAACATTGATCTAAAAGTTGTTTTTTTGTTTCATATTGGATGGTTCCCAGTTGCTCTAAAATATCAAGTTCTGAAATGAGGAGATCTATTAATTCTTGATTATCCTCTACTCTAAAAATTGAAATCTTAATTAATTCTTAGAATAGGCTAAATTTCTTCTTTTTGTTCATCAAGCCAAGACAATAAAGAAGGAGATTGATCAGGAGGATAGAGTTTTATGTGCTTTCTTTCATTTCCATGTGATATGATCATACTTCCTTATCTACATCCAATAAAGGCATCAGTTGTGGCTAACAATGGTCTGAAAAGAATTAAAGGATGGTTTGCTAAGTTTGATTTTGGTTGTAGGACTAGGAAGTCTACATAATATTCTCAAGAATCCAAAGAAACAATGATATCTTCAATTACTCCTTCTGGAAGTACTTTGGATCTATCATCTAGTTCCAATATTGTCGTGGTCGGTCGGATATTTGGCAAGTTCAAACATTTCATAGTTTATGTTGTCATGACATTGATAGCAGCTCCTAAGTCAATTAGAATCTTAGAAACTAAAAAATTGTTGATTGAAATTGTTCCCATAGGTATTCCAGGATTAGCATATTTTTCAATTGTGGTATTTGTTGACACAAAACTAGCTAATTTCCTAATGACATGAATCGTAGGTCAATATTCTTTTCTTTTTCCAATTTTATTTGTGCACAATTCCTTAATTTCCTTTGTATAAATAGGAGTATCTTTAACAGCGCGCAATAAAGGAATTTTTCCATAAGAATTTTTCAATTCATCTAAAATATCAAATTCAAGAAGAGAGATTAGAGATTTTATCTCTACTAACATTTCTGGAAAAGGAGGTGTTTGAGTTGTTATTATTCTATTCTTCTGAATTTGATGTTCTGCATTAAATTTTTCAAGATTTCTCTCCTCCTCAATTTGTTCTTCTATAATCATAGTAGAGTCTTTTTGTAAGATTTCTTTTAGAACATAAGTGGATGTTTTGAATAGGAATAATTGAATATGAAGTTCCTTCTTCAGTATTATAGATTAACCTTTCGACTTTGTTACTCGGATTTGCTACAAATTGGGTTGGTAATTGAGCTGTTATGGGTGTTGTTTGGTTAGAAGGCAGCTGAAGCAACTGAGGTTGAGTTAGTGTAGGAAAATATTGTTTTGTAAATGGATTTGATTGAGTGGGTTGTTGGAATTTCTAATATGGAAATGGTTGTTGATAATATGGTTGTTGATATGACTGTTGAGAATAAGATTAATAGTGTTGTTGATATGGTTGCTGAGGATACAATTGTTGGGGAGGTTGAGCTCCATAAGCATATCCTTGCCAACTTTGTGAAGGTTGGTTTTTGTTTTGCTGAGGAGGCCAAGCTTGCCATGGCATAGGAGCACTCCATGAAGTTTGAGCAGGCTATTGATAATTTTGAGGAATTTGTTGAGTAAATTACTAAGGTAAATTTTGAAGCATACCTATAAACTATGCTTGCCAAGGTCTTCTTGGTGCCAAATAGTAGAGAGAGTCAATCCCTTGACCTTATTCTATTTAATTTTCCTGTAATTCCCTTAGCTTTGGACAATTATCAGTTAGATGATTTTCAGTACAAAGTCCAAAAATATGAATATCATCTAAAGGTCATTCCCTTAGTGGATGCATCTTTCTACATTTAGGACAAAAAATTGATAGTACCTGATCTTGTTCATCTTGTCTTTTCTTAGCCTTAAGTACATAAACTTGTGTTCCTAATGTTCTCAAGATATCAATTTTAAAATCCTCAAATAAATTCCCTAATTCAACTCTTGATATGCTTCTTATTGCTAATTTAGTAACTTTTAAATTTACATCTCTTTTTCCACTTTTAGCTCTCCCTCTGGAATACTTTTGACATAATTCTGCAATTTCATAAAATGGAAAATATGAAATGTTTCTTTTTCCCATCACATTAAGAATATCAAGATATGTATCTCGTATACCTTTGAGAAAAATTGTTCGAATGATATCAGGATTTAAATAATGTTGTTTAGATTTTTGTAAGTTATAAATAAATTGTTCTAAATATTCCTCCAAACTTTCATCTCCTTGTTAAGAAATCCTAAAAACATCCTCTTTCGAATCTCTAAGCTTACAATATGCTTGATACTTTTTAAGAAAAATATTCTTCGTGTCCTCCCAACTATTAATAGTATGTTCACCTATTCCCATGAACCACTTTAATGCCGATGCTTTCAGAGTAGCATGAAAAATACAAACCTTATGTGTATCATCAGTATACCCATAAGTACGACATAGAATATCAAACTAAAATAAAAATGAGTCAGGATCTTTAGAAGGCATACCATAGAAATTTGGTAAAACAAAAGGTAGAATATTTTTCATTTTTACTTCTTCTCCCAAGATTTCTCTAGTATCTAAGATTGGAAATCCAAAAGAACCTTCTTGGTCATTGTTTGCTCCTCCATCTTCTCTTCTTTTATTTTCATTTCTCTTTTATCATCTTCTTCACTTTTCCTATCCTCTTCTCTTTTCCTTGCCCATTCTCTTCATTGTCTTTCATATTCTTGTCGTTGTTCTGGAGTTATCGAGGAATATCGGATCCTTGTCCTTCTTCTACCATTTCTTTCTCAGTTGTTTCAAATGTTTCAATAACAATTTGAGATTGTGTGTCTTCAATTTGTTTTATTTGTTCAAGGATAGGTTGATCAATTAGTTTCTCAAGAATAGGTTGAACAATTGGTTTTCTTGTTTCTCTTTGTTTTCCTATAGAAGATGTTTTTTCTTGTGTTTGTTTTCTCTTCACTTCATAAGCTAACAAAGTTTGTCTTTCTACAAGCGTTAACCTTTTTCCTGATTTTTGTTTTTCCTCTAACTCTTCCAAAGTTGGTTTTCCTGCAATTGGTGTAGTTAATTCAAATGTAGGTGGTCTTTCTCCCACCAATGGTTTAGTAGTTGGGGGGTCTTGTTATCTATATCTACCCTTTTTGTCTCTTTGTCTAGGCATAATAACCATAATGAAAAAACCTAAAAAATATTTTTTTTTTTTTATGTTTTTATGTTTCTTTTATGTTTTCTAAAAAATCTCCCTAATCATTTATATCTAAGTATGCTTCCCCGACAACGGAGGAAAAAAGTTTGTTCAATTTATTGGGTAAATTAAAATGTGTATTTTCTTATCAATTCAGGTTGGTAGACTGAGAATCAAACCAAAAATTATGGAAACTTATATTAACTAGTGTAGGAAGTAGTTGTTCAAATAAGAATAATGAAAATGCATATTAAAAATATAAATTACTTGAAAAGAAACTATGAAAATTTAATCCAGAAGAAAGAGTGCAATGAGTCTTTGTAGAGGCTCTAACTTAGAGATATTGTTTGTCCTCCATCATCATTCTTATCCAAACAAGATTAGTTCACCATAAATCATATAAAAAACCAAAGCAAGAAAAGATCAAATGCATAAAAGTAATTTACAATTCAGTTCTTAATCTAGAAGGAATAGGATCTAACTTAAATGCCTCGGTTTTCCTTCCTTTCTTAAACTAATTAATGAAATGAAATCATTCAAAAACATAAATGAACATGGCATGTAATGGATCTATTTTGAAAATATTCACAAGAATTGCAAAGAAAAAACTATCTAAAATATTCACAATCATGCATAAAATTACACTGTAGTGTACTTAGCTTAGAATGGGGTCCCTACACCCTTGCTTGGTACACTTGAAACCTTCAGCTATTTTATATCGGTAATCACATTCCATAACAAGAACAACAAGAAAATAGAAAACAAGCTCCTCAAATTATCTTCAGAAGTAAAGTAATCTCAATAATCATAATACAAGTTCATGAGTGCTTAATGTTGTGCTTAAATAAGCCAAAAATATAAAAAACTTAGCTAAAATACCTATAACATCCTATAAGATTCCTAATCCATCTATGCAAGTCGAACTCATCCTTTTGGTTGCAGAAAATATGGCAAAATCCCATTAAATCACAAAACAACCCCTTTTACTTAGGGAGTTATAGGTGACTGGTCAAGTTTGACCAGCGTTGACCAAGCCTGTTCTGACTCAATTAGACTGTGCCAATATGATTCTGACAATCCTTGGTTTGCAAGCTTCTCGAATATAGCTTCAGTTTCCATCTAGGTGTCCTAGACATACGATTTCAAAGGGCCATTACAGGAAATTTTGTTCTAGTCAAAATAATTTGTAATACCAAACATTTACTAAAATTTCTAAAATTTAAAAGACAACTATTTTTATCTTAAAGTACAATAAGAGGCAAAAATGTGGGAAAATGACCATGATATGATAGAAAAGGATGATGGATAGATGGAAAATGTATGTGGAAAAAGACCAAAATTGGAGAGCCAACATAATGTATTCTTCTTTGATGGGTACTTTTTATCTTCCATCTCATGTTGCCATTTCATCCTCCAAGATCATTCCTTGGCAATGTTCTTTTAGAACTCACTATTTTTCTGATCCTTGGCCTTTGCCCCCTCCTACTACCACATTAGAAGAGGGGCAAGTAGGTGGAATGGCTAATCCAATATCTGTAGTAGAAATTGCAAATCAACATATTTTTAATTCTACAAGTCCTGATCACATCCCTCTCTCATCATAGGATGTATATTGGGATGTGGTGTCGGTTTGGACAGTTGATTCCACTTTGTCTATGGATTGCCTTGATATTATCTTACCATTCGATGAGGCAATTCTAGAAGTAATGATTGGTGTAGAAAGATCGTGGGATGATTTGCATCATCAATGTTATTTTCTCCCTAATTTACCTGAAGTTGAATCAAACTGGTCTAGTCCTTCCTCTAGTGGAAATGTTGATAACCCTTTAGCCCCATCACATATTTATGCTGAAGGTAACTTGTCTAATATTTCGGAAACCATTCCGGTGAACATTTCCAGGAATCCCAATGTTACTGAGAATATCTTCATTGGAGCTGAGTGTTCCCTGAAGAAATCAAAATATTTATTGATCTCTTTAAAGATTTTCAAGATGTATTCGCTTGGTCTTATGAAGATATTCCTAGAATCAATCCTTTGATAGTTCAACATGATATCAAGACCTACAAAAATGTAAATCTTGTACAAAAAAAGCTTCAACCGGTTAATCCTAGGAAAGCTGCAGCTATTAAGGTTGAGGTAGAGAAGCTACTTAGGGCAGGTTTCATCTACCTTGTTCCTTTGACTGAATAAGTTTCAAGTCTAGTCCTTGTTGAGAAAAGGCAAGGAAAAATCCATGTGTGCATCGATTTTAGGGATTTAAATAAAGCTTGTCCTAAAGACAATTTCCTCACTCTGTTTATCGATGAGTGTGATGGAAATGATATATTTTCCTTCATGGACAGATTCTTTTGATACAATCAAATAACAATTCGTCCTAAGGACCAACTTAAGACAACATTTATTTTCCCCTGGGGTATGTTTCCAATCAGGAAAAATTCTTTTGTCCTTAAAAATGATAGGGATACCTTTCAGCACGCCATGTCCTACACTTCTCATGACATCAAGCATATAATTGAAGCGTATTTGAATGATTTAACACCTTATTTTAGTCTTTGAGAGATGTCGTTACTACAAAATCCAATTCAACCCTAATAAGTGTGTTTCCACGATTACATGTGGTCGGTTATTGGGATTCATTGTGTCTAATGAAGGGGTACATGTAGACCCCTTCAAGGTTGAAGAAATACTTTAGTTGCATCCCCTGTTGAGTATCCATCAACTTCAAAGTCTCCAAGGAAAAGCCAACTTTTTAAGGATATTTATCATAAATTTTGTTGATATAACAAAAGGATTTATGTGTTTACTCAAGAAAGGAGTTCCATTTATTTGGGATGACTTCGTTCAATGCTTGTTTGATTCTTTAAAAAAGGAATCAAGCTTTGTCCACCTAATTATAACATATATTTCCTCTTGTATCTTGCAATATCATAATCAACCATTCGTATGGTTTTGGTTTAGGAATACAATTCCCTTAGGTAGCATGTGATTTATTATCTAAGTCATGGCTTAGTTGGTCCTAAACATAGGTATTCTCATGTTGAGAAATTGGCTTTGGTAGTTATTCATGTTGTCTAGTGACTCTGTCATTACATTCTTCTCATAAAAAGCTTTGTATTTGTTAGCGTCAAACCATTTCAATTTGTTCTCAATAGGTGAGTGATTGGGGGGAAATACAATAAATGGTTTTTCATTGCAAGATTTTGATCTCAAGTTAATGTCACCTAAGTTGAAGAAATATTTGGTTTTTGCGTAATTGATTTCGGAATTGCCTTTTGAAGGAGATGTTGTTTATGAAAAATCATTTCCAAATGAGCATATTTTTCTCATCTCCTCACAAGATCCTTGGTATGGAAATATCACTATATATCTCCAGACTTCAAAGTTCCCTCATTGTTTTTCTAAGTATGAATGCCAGAAATTGCATCACTTGGCTAAAAATTATCTTATCGTTGGTGATACTCTATATCATCAGGGGATTGACTCAATCCTTAGACATTGTTTAACGTTAGAATAAGTTGAGTAAGTTTTGAATGACTACCACAATGGAGCTTGTGGAGGTCATCTATCTAGGCTTACTACATGCCAAAAAAATCTTGTGTGTAAGTTATTTATGGCCCTTGATTTTCATATATTTTATTGAAGTGGTCAAGAAATGAAATCCTTGTCAAGTTTATACTCGAAAAATGTGTGTGCATCCAGCTTTGCTTTTTCCTCTTATCACTGTCAGTTCATTTACCAAGTGGGGTATTGACTTTACTACTTGCAACCTTGCTTTGGCTAAGGGCCACAAGTATATTATTATAGCAATGGACTACTTCACGAAGTGGGTCAAAGCTATGCATAATTGCAATAATGACAATGAGAAAACAATTGTTTTCCTGTTAAATAAAATCATTTCATGATTTATCATTCCTAAAGAGATTTTCATTGATCATGGTAGTCACTTTCAGAATAAGATGAGGTCTCAATTGGCTTTGAAGTTGGGATTTCAGAAGGAGAATTCATCTCCTTATTATCCTCAAGAAAATGGACAATGAGAAGTCATTAATAAGTCCCTTAAGACCATTCTGCAAAGGACGATCAATCAGGCTAAGTCCAACTAGAACATCATGCTATATCCTACACTTTAGGCATACCAAATGTCTATCAATATAGCTATGGGTTTTACTGTTGTTCAGCTAGATTATGGGTTGGAAACAAACTTTCTTGTAGAATGTAAAATTCTATCTCTCAAATTAGCAGTTCATCTTCTTCCAAACACCTCATGTCTTGAAGAATGCCTCATTCATTTGGAACATCTCAATGAGCAGTGCCGAGATGCAACCACAATGAATGAAGCTCATAAGAAAAGAGTAAAATCCCAGTATGACAAGATTGTACGACCTAGGGTTTTCACTGAAGGAGACCTTGTTTTGGTCTGTGACCAAGAAAAGAAAGCTTGGAGGCAAGAAAATTCAAACCTATGTGGTATGGTCCTTATATTGTTAAAAAGGTCTTGAAGAAGGGTGCATATGAATTGGTTGACTTTGATGGAAATCTGTTTTTGGAGCCTAGAAATGGGCTCTCTCTCAAGAAGTATTATGCCTAGGCTCTAACTTGGAAATGCTTTGTTTTGTAAATATTGTATGTTCTCTTTCATTTCTATCTATGGGTCTCATGGTGATGATGATATTTTTTATCTTCCTTGGCAAGTGTAGATGGGTGATTTGGTGTATTTAGGGTTCGCATATGATGCTAGTAGACATACTCGAAATTTAGCTTCCTCCACTTAGTTAATATATTATCCATCTGATCAGTTGTTAGTCTCAAGAGGCATATGTATTGGTCTTGTTTCTAATAATATGTCTGAATATAGTGTTGTTATTAATTTACCATCTTTAGAAATATCATATGATATTGACTCATTAGTGGTTTATTTGGCTTCACATTTGGTTGTGTCTCAATTAAATAACATTTATCATATGAGGGATCCTTTAGTACAACGCCAATTTCTAAGAGTGAGATTATTGCAAACATAATTTCATTTCTTTCATTCATTTTCCATGATCAAATAATGCGTTTGTTGATTTTATAAATAACCAAGCATTAGATTGGCACATTAATCATTCATCACATTAAATCAAAAATATCAAAAAATCATTTGTATATATGATCGAATCAAAATGAAATCTCTATATATAGATAGATAGAGTATGTCAAAATATTACAAAATGTGGAAAATTTTCCTACAAAATTAGGGCTTAAGCTCAATCATGTCCATATATAAAAAAGGATTAGTGATCTAAAAATCTAAGGTTGAGGGCCCTACCCTAGATGCGCATCTCGGAAGAAGACGATGGCATTTTCCACTTATCAAAAGAGGTGCACCCACTCTTGTGGTTCTCCAACCACTCATCTTTGTATAGCCTCAGGGAGATCCTCTACTTCTACCATGGGAACCTAGCGATTGAAACTCTCCAGGTTCCTTTGAATAACATGAAGAACTCACTCATACTCATTTGTTGCTCTCTTTTTCTCTGTCCCATGACGTTTATGCCTCAGTAGACCCTAAAGTCTCATTGGTCCAATATATATATCATGATAATTTAATCTTGTAAGATTTTTGTTTCACGAAAAAAAATTATTGAGATTACATTCAAATATCCAAAAAAATTAAATAATTTAAAACTCAAAATTTTACCAATGTCTCCCCATGCAGATCCTACTAGAAGCGTGAGCTCTGATTCCTCTCAGAAGTCTACACCTGCATAGGGGTAATCATTTATGGCCATGACTTATTTCTCCCAATAGTGGAAGAACTCGCCATCGAAGGCCGCCTGAGTGACTTCACCTCCACTAAGTTGCTTCATTAGATATGCCCATCTAGCCATCCTTAGATCTCTAGGACTATTGATGGAAGTAGCTACACTAGGTCTTAGAGTCAGAATCCACTCAAAGAAAAATGAGCAAAGGATATTACCATAGCCAAAGTTCTTTGTTTTACCCTATCTAACTAATGTTAATTATTTCTTCATGTTGATGAAGAGCATCGTACACCAATCATAAACTATCGTCTTATGAATTTTACCACCAAGCTCATAGCAGGTCGTGAAGCCTGATGCAGTAAGGTTGAACCTGCTATCTTGTAAATGGTAAAGATGAAAATTTTGATTAGCAGGTTTTTGATTGCTTTGACTAGAACCTATGATCCAACCTTGTTAGTATCTAGTGCATAGTATACGACAATATAATCAAGAAAGTTAATGCCTCCACGAGCCTTCCCTTTTAGGTCAACTACTTCTCCCCTTCGAGAAATACTTGTTATGAAGTAGATATCCTCTATTATCAACATTAGTATGCTCTCTCTCTCTCCAAATGATAGACATCCTACAAAATTGAGGGATTTCATCCATTAGAAATCAAGTTTTTCATTTTGCTCTTCATGTATATAACTTATGTAAAGAACAATTGCGTACACATGCAGATTTTCCTTTGAAAACTCGTGTATAAGGGTTTCTATATGTAGTTTTTAAGTTGTCGACCTGCATACATGTCAAAGCATCATTTGAAAAAAAAATATCTCTAAATCTAAGATCAAATGGATGAGTTTAAGGATAAGAATTACTTGGAGACTGTGTGTGATGAATTCATCGGTATATTTGATCGAATGGTGATAATGAATTGATATTAGTCCACAAAGCTTTTTAATAGACAAATTTTAAAAAACCCACTTTTCTAAACTTCAATATTTTTACTTTTATAATTTTATGAGTTTTTTACTTTTTGCTTAAAGTGTTGGGAGAGGTTATTTTTCAGGGTAATGAAGACTTAGTGATGTTTTTCCACCGCTTCGACTCCATGATCACTGACCTATCATGGTAGGTATCATTTTCTAACTGCCATATAGTTTAAGACATCGCTTTTCTGTTGCATTATGCATCTTGACCTCATACTACGATATTTTTCCATAAGGTCGACCCCATTATGTTGCGATTTTTAGCAACTTTCACTCATCATCTTGTAAAATCATAGCATAGTGGTAGATCATCTCCATGCATGGGCTTCCTAGTTAGATCCTCGTTTACATATGTTTTCCATGCTGCAAGTATTGTGTAGGCTTGGGAGTCCTCTTTAGTCCTACCATGACTTTGTATTGAGGCCTCATCATTCTTCTCCTTCATTGCTATTTTTTGGCCTTATACCCTAGAGGGTCCCATGTGTTAATTTGTACTACTACAATGTGCTTTGACTACTTGTACCTCTATTGGCCTTCAGTTGGTTTCATTTGGACTCATGTATAAGCCACTTTTGACCATGACCTTTTGTAAGTTCAAACTATGCATTCATTAGCCTTTGCGACTTAATACCTATTTTTTTCCATGGAGAGAATATCCCCCAAGTGTTCATGACCAGCATCCGCCATCTTGAATTAAGCATAGGATTGTTCCAATCCTAGAAACTAGTGCATTTTCCCTTAATATTCATTCTCTCCACTATAATATAGGCATTATTTTATTCTTTTTCAGGCTTTTAATATAAAAAGACAAAAAATTCAAATATTCCAAATACAACGGGAATGAGAAAGTTTCTTCATCGTTTGGTGGTAGCAAGAGTCAATCGTGTTACCCTTGAACAAATGAATCAAATGAGTTTTTCCTCCATCAAGATGGGACTTAGTCTAACTTTATGGAAGCCATAACCTTGTTCGTGAGTTAGTCCTCCTCCGATCTGTTATCTCTTCCAATCATATGGAGAGTTTTTTAATGCCTCCTACATTGCAAACTTATACAAAGTTATCTTATGTTTCCATAGTGTCACATGAAGTCGTCCTTTTTTTCAAGGGAATTAAACATGTTGTCAGCCATTCTGCAGTGTCTCTTGACTCATTTATGTGGGCCATACCCGATCTGTCAAGTTATCTTCAATATCACATTAGCTATTTGATCCTTCACTCTTGGTGGTTAAGTAGGTCCCCATTGACTTCTTACTAGTGGGTTTTCTCTTATTGAATCTGAAAATTTTCTCTTAGATTAGACCTAGAGTAACACCCTATCCCTATTCACATCATTGATAGGTGACCTTGTACTCAACATCGATCAATACTATGGGTCTTTAACTAAGTGGTTTCCCTTATGTTCAACATCAACTTACATTATCACACGTTGGGATTCACACAATGCCTTGGTTTCCATTTCACCCTATTGGTGGAGTCCTCACCTTCGTATCAGCTTTCATTATTGGTTGGTCAGAGCATTTATGTCATGCACTAGCCACACCTAGTGTACATTAGAAATGTACTTCAGAATGGTTACTTCATCTCTCTTCATCCGATTTCTTCAAAATTATTGTCTTGTGGGTTACACTTGCACTCATTGATGTGGGATGCCTTAATTCCTTCCTACCAGCATATATTTTTCCATTGACTCTAACTCATTGCTCTGGGAATAAGGTATAAAAAAAATTCAATACCTTATGGTTTGCAATCATTAGTGGTAGACTCCTTCGGTATCAACAATGAGAATACATCAATGTCTCTTGAATTGTAGATTATTTCAAGTGTTCAACTTCAACACATTTATCCACATTTTTTAGATTGTTACTGGGGTACCTTGACAATCATTATCATTATTAGTGAGTTGTCTCGCATTTTTTAATGGTATACATCAATGATCGGTAATCAAATGATTTCTCACATAGTCGACCTCAGCTCATTTATTCCCATGGTGTATAAATGTACCATCTACAGTTAATGAATATCTTGGGTTGTTTCAGCAATTTGGTTCACTTCAAAAATCCTTTAGGTTTACGCCAGTGACACCTTCCACCTTTATATGTTGCAGTCCTTCATAGTAGCATCTTATATGTTGGCACCCGAGTTTATGCAGCACCACTATTCCACCTATATGACTTGGTACTTTTATGAGGATCAATTATACATCATCATTGATCAAACAATCTTCTAGAATCATTTATCAGATATTCTTCTATATGTGATATTGAGACATAGCTCTATTGTGTTCTTTTGCTACTATGATCAGATGATCCACTATGTATTCTACTACTTCTATTCACTTATGTATACATTTTGGATCCTGTTTATACTTGATAAATGGAAATTCTTTATTACTTATGATCATGGGTATTCCCACCTCAAACATGAGTTTTCCTTCTGACTCCTTGCATAGGTATTCGATGAGCTGGAATCTGCTAATCTCCTCCTGGTTTTTCATATGACTCATCTATCTATACTTAATATATTTTGGACATCATGTACCCTTTATGACCTCATATATTAGGGGGCATATGTTATATCATCATTTAGCACTCTTGTAGACTTGTTGCTCTTATATGGCCCCGGGAAGCCTTTCCCCATGTAGACTTGACCTTATATTAAAAAAAATATTTCAAATTCCATACGTGACTCTGCACACACTAAAATGCATACATACGTGGGTTGTATAACTCTATATTCGTTTATACCTTTTAAAATATGAAAAAATAAAATAATATGTTATTTTTTAGGCAGGGTTCATGGGTTTTATTGAGAGCCCGCCTAGCGGAGCTCATAGAAGAAATGAATTAACTAATTTCAGGTCGTATATATACACCCCTTGGATAGGCCTAAAAGACATAAGGGAAGGGTTATTGAAATTATACCCATTTTTCTCCCATATCAAATCTGATTTTCATGTGCCTCCTACACTCCCAATCTCTATGGAAACCTTCATCATATTTTATAACATCTCCTTGCATTTTTTAGAGAGTTTTTCTTTGTGGCTTGAGTTGGACAAATTCGAAGGAAGGCTCTGTCAGTGCTTTGGCTTGGATCAATTTTTACCTTTCCTGTACCTATTGATGTTAGTCAATACAGAAGCTCATGTCTTGTTCCTGATATGTTATTGTCTCATGAGTAGTAATTTATATGCTTCTTTATGATGATCTAACATATCTTGTATGTATTCACATTGAATTATGTATCATGTATATGCTTCTATGAATTGACTTGCAGATATGCTCATTCTAGAGGAAGTAGAGGATTTGGACCCTACGGGAACATCATCAGATGTAGGATCTTTGGGTATGTTTCCAAGTCCACATTTAGTCATTCATATGTTTGTAATTCTTTCTTGACTTCTCTTTGTTGATTATCTTGTTATGCACTGTTGAGGTTGTCAACCCTTACCTTAGGGAACTTTTCCCACCAACAATTATTGATAGTTATTGATTATGACTATGGAGACCAACACATTGTCACTTGTCAATTCGAGTTCAAACTATTGTTGTACTCTGCCCTCCTATGGGCAGCTTTACTGGATCTTTTGGAAAGGGTGATTATGCATTACCATGGTTCATTGAGACTAGTATATTTTTTAAAAAAATTAGGGTATTTTTGTTGGGATGTTCAAAATAAGAATTTAAAAATAAAATAGAAGAAGAGTTGCCAAAAAAAAAAGTTTTGACTAATAAAACATTGGTAGTGCAAAATAAACTCCACTAAATGTGTTTCGCCACAAGCTATTTTTCTGACTTCTGACATCATGTTGGCTAGTAGTACATGTTCATCCAAAAGATATTAAAGAATGGAATTCCAGCACAACATTTAAGGTACAGATTGCAAACAAATGCATGAATCCAAATGAAACAAAATCAAGTGAACCTTGAAATTGAAGTGCACATAAATGTTTGACATAAAAAATAATTTAAAAAGCTGGTATAACCACAAATTCCAAAACTAGTTTGTAGATTTATGTTTAAGCAATTAAAAAAAATAGAAAGAAATTAGTGAGTATTTTCTCAACAAAATTGAGGGACATAGGAGGTGTTCAGTTAAGTTCAAATGGAAAGTGTTTTATCAAAAAATATATAATTTTTTTGAAGATAGTTAAGATTATAAGGATGTTTCATTTTTCAATGATGCTTGGTGTTTTCACATTGTAAAAAATTTTCTAATCCAAACATATAATTAAAATCTAATCATGAGTTCAATTACCACAATTCCAATTCTCAAAGTAGCATGTGATAGTTGCATTTTGATATAGTGCACACACTAAAAAGGGTGTACAATGGCAGGACCAAAAAAAGAACAAAGAAACATGATCAATGTTGTTTAACTCATCCAAGACTTGTTGAGTCTTCAAATTTTGGTTAAGACACGTCTAAAAAAGGTCTTGAGTTAAACTTTCCAAGGCTTGCATCAAAATCACATTGTAACATATTTGATTTGTGTTTCAACTTTAAATTGTTTTTTTCGAACAAGCATTGAGCTTCAATTCTATTTATTATCATATTTTATGAGAAGGTCTAATGAATTTGTGAATAAATATTGTTTTATAGCTCATATGGATTGGAGTTTCCATTAATATATTCTTTCACCACAACAAATACTAGATTTGAGCTTAATTTTTGTTGAGTCTTGAACCAAGTTTTGTTGAACCGCCCACCTCTCAAGACCACATCTAACAATATTGATCTTGATGATGAAGATCAGCAAGTAGAATTTGACTTCACAAACAAATATGGATTGATCTTACTAAAAATTTCCTTAACAAAAGACATGCTTCCACAAGTGCAAGATTTAAAGGATGCCTTCACAATTTGGTAGAGGTTTCCATAGATGCATAATACTTTCAATATAGAGGAAGGTGACTCAATTTCAAAAACACTAAATGAAAGACATATGCAATCAACAACTCTTAACAGGGGAAATGTGCATGATGTTGTCATTAGTTTGAAGAGCCTTCCTCATTTCAATGAAAATTTTATCAAGAGATTTTTTGTCACTTTGGAGCCCATTCACATTCCACTTGAGACATCATGCATTCAATTGTTGTAGAAGGACATAGGGAAAATATGATTCAACCATAGCAATGGAAAAATTACAAGGCTGGTTGCAATAAATATTAAGGGAAAAGAAAATCATAAACAATATTGAGCATAGATATTATTGTGGTAAATTTTCTCTATCAAAAAGTCTTCTGGTATGGGTAAATCAACAAATAATATGAATTGTTACTACAATGATAAACTTGGTCATATTGAGAAACACTAAGAAAATATGTGGCATGGGAAGTAGAACCATGGGCAGTTGAGAATGAAGGAATCCAACATTCCAGAACATGACTCGAGTTATGTGTTGTTGTGCCATCTCAGTTAGGAGGTGAGTTGCTAAGTTGTTTCTTTGATATCAAAGCTCAAAATTAAAAATATTAAAAAATAAAAATAAAACATATTAATAAAAAAAGGCAATTGGTGTGTTGGCTATGTCATTATGTATAATAAAAAGAGAGGATTTATGACATGTATTTTATACATATTAATAATGGCAGGACCCTACATAAAGTTATATTTAAAAATGTATATAAGTGTTGATCAAAATACACAAATGAGTGGGAATATATAATTGCATCAAAGGTCCTCTAAATTTTATTGTTAATTAATATCAGTATCATGGAGTAATAAAAAAATGTGAATAAGTAACTTGGGTGACATAGGAAGTGACTAGCTATGAATTGACATAGCCTATAACAATGAAAAAACACCATTATGATAGAGAGTGTGATATTGTGCATCACTCCCCCAAGGGGTGACCTATCATGAATGGATATTTTGTGTGATCATAAATTATGTGTGCACTATGGAACGCTTAGTGAGTAGGGACAATGGTAAATGTGCATGAATTCCTTCTATGCATGAGTTTCAAACACCTTAACTAAAGGGTTAAAGGACTACACAACAAACTAAAATATGGTAATGCAAGACCCATCTAGTATCCTATATGTAGTAACTTGAAACTCCAAGGATGTATAAACCCTGTAGTTCATAAAGTAGTCTTCAGTAAGGGAAAAACATGAAGTTCATTAACCCAACTCTAAAAAAATAATGTTGGTGGGGATTGTTAATTAAAGAAAATAGATACAACATGAGGATGTCTGAAAAAGGTGGAACAACTAAAATGTAATGTTTTATCACTAATTCAAAATTGGATTAAAGTGAGGATTGATTGAGGTAGATTTACTAAGGATTCTCAATAAGGCCAGGTTTAGTCACATAAGGGAACCTACAACGGAATATTAACATAAACGAAGGGTTGATTAGGGAATGTTGAATTGATTAATGCACAAATCTTGATGATAGGAGACATGTGATTTGTTAGGTGAATTGAAATGGATCAACTATATATTGGAAGCCCTTGTTAGCAATATTCTACACGTTAAAGACAATCATTAATGAGATATTTATCTATGTTGTTTTCATGGATCAAAGCTTATAGACTAGAAAATGGTGTTGGTTATTTTTTTGTAATTGAAATCATGTAGGAAGTTTAATTGTTGATAATTGAATCTTAGGGATGGCCATAATAAGGTAGGCTACAAGAGGGGGTCAAGGTTGGTTGGATAGAGGATTAAATGATCTACTATTCATTGGGAAAGTTTATTAAGGGATTGCAGCTATAAGGGAGTAGCCAAGAAAGAAGAGAGCTATTTTTCTTGAGGAAATGAAGGTGTTGACTCTTTTATTAATAGGAGTGTTAGGAATTGTAATTTCAACCTTGTGGATAGGAAGTCCGAAATGTTGTGCAAATTGCATATGTAAACATATTCTGGTTGACTTACTTTTATTTTAGAGCTAATTCTAGAATTTTCACTTAAGAGAGAGGATTTTTATTTACTATAAAAACATTACCATATTGTGTGATGAATATTGATTTGATTGTATTTCTCCTTTTTTTGTTTCTTAATAAAAAAATAAATCTAGGCCATAATATTCGTAAGGTATAGTCCTTTGGTTTATACTGGAATTCATGGTATAGATACAATGGGAAATTCTAACTTTCCCACTAGAAAGTGAATCAGTTTGGGATCAGGGCATAGCTCTTATTTCTTAAGGATTGTATGGTTGAATTGAAATTGGATATTCACTTAGTCAAAACCATTATTGCTTGGAATAACCCATAGTTGGGCTACAATTCAAACTAATATAGTAGATGACCATGAGGTCGACCAATAAGAACATAGATTCAAAAAATTGGAGTCAAGGATAGGAGGGATTGTATACCTATTATAGGTTTTTCTTTAATTGATGGCCAACAAGAATGAAGAAAGAGAAGAGGAAACTTATGATGATGAAAAGGAGAAAACGAAGAGTCCAACGATGAATAGGGAAAAAACATTTCATTGGCCAAATGACCCTCAAACTTCCAAAAGCCCTCCTGATGTTGAAGCTAAAGTGGAGATAAACCCTTATGATGGTGTTGTAGCAGCTCCAACCACCCTCCAAAAATTATCCTTAGATTTGATTTGGAGCCTCCCTACCAACCATCCTCAATCGCATGTCTTACACTGTCAAGTACATGAGCTTCAGTGGTTTTCTAGCAAATTGCCAGCCTGTGCATGATAGCTTGTTTCATCCCCCTCATAGGTTGTTTCTCTGGACTTCTTCCAATTGTAATTTGTGCAGCTCCCTCAAGAAATTATGCTATTCTACAGGGGAACCATCCTTCCCTCAAGAAATTGTGTAATCTTAACTGGAAACCTATTGGGATCCACAATTACGCAATTCTATCTATCAAGCTTCACTAGAAAAATTGTGCAATCTGTCCCAGTAGGACTACTTAGCACAAAAATTGTGCAATTCTGGTTAGCAGTCACCTACTCAACCCATAAATTGTGCAATCCCTCTAGGCAGCTAGCCCAGCTCCCTCCCAAAAATGCGAAAATTGTCACATCAGTCAAGCAGGCTGTTGCATGTGCCATTGGGTTTATCGGTTCCACTCAAGACCAAGCAAAACTGATTTGCATGCTTGGATTGCTTATCCCAAGGCAGCATGCAAATGAATCCCTTGATTCAGGGATCTATCTTTAGCAGCTAGAGGTTACATGCAAGGATGATTTTAGAAACCTCCAGGCAAGTGCAGTTTTTCCTAGATTTGTGGCATGCACGTCACAACATAGATTTTATTGAAACTTATCAACTGGATGCTACAGAGCTAATTCCTCACATCGACCTTACAGCTCTGACATCCCACATTGCATCTAGGAGTTATTAGATTCCTATACCAATAGGTTTCATTTTTCATGATTGACAGTGGAAGGGCTAAATATGTTCATCATTGCATGATGCAAAGGTTCCATATTTTGTATACACACAAGGAAAAATAAAAAATGAAAAGAGGGTATGCCTTAAAAGAATAATCAAAAGGAAAGAAAATTAATTGGTCAGAAAAAATAGTAAAAATGAACCAGGGAAAATTTTAATAACCTCCCCAAATTTACATGTATAATAAATGGGCGAATCTCCATGGTATATAGGAAAAATGGAAGGCGATTTTATCAATAATATGATATGTAGATATAATTTTTTGGCGAATCTCTCACCAGACATGGTGAATATTTTACTCAATTATAAAATCTTGTGTTTATTGAATACACAAATGAAATCATTGCATTTCTTTAAAATATCTTTTGAAATCAAAATTACCGAAATTACATATCGATAATCTAGTGGTGTAAGATAAAATTCACCCGTGCCATTCACAGAAAGCATGAGAAAAAACCTAATACTATATATAAAACCAAGAAAAATTCAAATTCATCACTTCTATGTTCCTATTTGCAATTAGAAAAATTACCCAAATTACAATCTGTTTACTCCACTTCTAGGGACCTTGTAACCACCCTACCAATACACAAGTATGTTCCCATTTTCAATTAGAAAAATTACCCAAATTACAATCTGTTTACTCCAGCATATGTTTGAAAGTTATAGAAGGATGACTAGTGCAATCAATCCATTCCTTTTAGCCCTAGATTTGTTTAAGTTTAAAACAGAAGTATACAAATATACTTTTCCAATGTCTATGCTTTAACCATTCACCTTAAGATGTTTTTACAATATAATTTCCTAAGTCTATTTAATATCTTCATTATCATAAAAACCAACCTATATCCATCTTAACTCCACATCTACCACTCTTAGTGGGATGAAATCTATTTATCCCTCTCAGCACTTGGTAGACCCAGAATTAAGATGGATCTAAGATAGAATTTCCCCTTTAAATAGTCTATTCTCACATGAATACCATGGTATTACCATGGGTTA